>JAAGAY010148269.1:0-203122 GCA_011801015.1 Ardeotis arabs | reverse complement strand
CACGCACACGCCACCCACAGAAATACAAAAAGTCTGTGCCACGCTCCGAGCACCAAGGGCTCAAATATGTTCTGGCGGCTGCTGCTTCGCTGCAGTAATCACCCTTCTGTCCATATCCACCGAAAGGAAGGCGCGGGGGTGGAAAGAAAAAAGCAGGAGGAGGAAGAAAGCTTGGTCTGTGGAAGGGAACAACGCAGAAGAAAAGGAAAAGGCCCAAATCTCTGGCACTTCCAAAACGGCGCGGGGGGTTCGGACGGGCGATAAGCGGGCTCCCTTCCCCCTCGTGGTCCCTCAGCTTGATCTGGGAGGACTCCTCGTCTCTCGGGTCGCCTTTCTTCCCTTATTTCTCTCGGTCTTCTCGGCGTGCCGTGGGGAGCCGCGGTATCAGAGCGCACATCCTCCCAGCTCCTCTTTCCAGCAGAGACTGAGAGTGCCTGAGAGCTGAGCTAATGCGGGCTGGCTCAGCCTCCCTCCTCCTCCTCCTCCTCCTCCTCCTCCCCCCCTCTGTTTGTTGGTGTCTGCCTCAGTCATTGAATCCCAGCCAAGAATGTGACCAACTCCCCAGGCCGGGCTCTTCCAGGAACAGCGCCCGCCTCCCCCCTCCGCTCGGCTCCTGCACAGGCCGGCGCGCGGCGCGGCCCCGGGCGGCAGCGCCGGGGAGGGCGGGCGGGAGGGCGGGTAAACTGCTGGGTTCACGGACCGCCGCGCCGCCGAGGAGGGGCGGTAGGGCGAGGGCTTTTTCCTCTTGCCGCTTGCTTTCTGGGCAGCGGGAACGAGCGAAAACGCGCCGGCCTCCGGTTCGCACGCACGCCACTAGAAAAAAAAAAACCCTGTCCGTCGCAAAACCTGCTTACAACGCCGAAGTTCAACTTCGAGCACACGCCCCTCTCTACGAGCAGAGATCGCACGCGTACAAACACCACTTACGGCCCAAACCACACGCGTGCCCCGCTCTCCACACGCATGCCGCACGCCCAGCTCACACGTGGAAGAAGCGTGAGGCGCGGCGGCCTCACAGGCGTGCAGGACACAGGCGAGCGACCCCAGCCCTCACTGAGGCTCCGACGGCGGGCCGGGCACGGAGAACCGCCTCCGCCCGCCGCGGCCACGCGAAACCCCCTGCGATCGGCGGGGCCGGCGGCCACGCGGAGCGGGCTCTGCGCTCGCCCGCAGCCCCGGCGGCGAGCGCCCCCTAGCGAGCGGCGCGCAGCCGCGGAGCCCGGCCGGCAGAGCGCCCACCCCCGCCGGCACGGCGGCGCGCACGGGGGTCGCGCTGCTGCGAGGGGGAATGGGGTGACTCTGGTCTCCATGGACAGCACATTCCAGAGCAAAAACAAAAAAAATTGGCTTCTCCCTTTTTCCCATGGGCTGCATAACTAGAGTTCTAAAAAATATCTCAACCAGTACAAACATAAGAAACAGGCTTAAAAGGTCCCGTCCGTTATCTCCGAACTCTGGCAAAAAAAGGCTGGAGAGCAGTTTCTCACCCATACAAGTGTTAAAATATTATTTGTAAGGGAACAGTGGCTTAAAGCACTACTCATAGTGTAGAGCATTGCTAGGCTGAGTGACGCAGACATGGAGCGTTCCGATAAACTCTTTCAGAGGAGTTCACCGTTACGGTACAAAAGCAGAAAAAACAGGTAGATCAGGGTGCCACAAATAGATGAACATCCAAACACTGCTGAAAGAGCAAGCAGAAAACAAAAAGGTTGTGATTTACTCAGAATGTATTGGGGCAGGGAACACAGTGAGCTCTGGTATTTTACTTGTGGTTTTATATTCTGCAATCCCACCCAGAGTAAAGGAAAGAGGTGTCACGGAGCTGCAAAAGAGCTTGGATCTCGCAACCAAATCAGCATTTCTCCAGAGAGGAACCCACCATCGCGTATCCAACTTAAATGCCAAGCCTTAACGTACTGAAGGGGAACTCAGAGAAGGCAAGAACCACATACATCGTCCAAGTCATCAGTTGTGTCTGCATGCCTGCGGGAAGACACTTAAAGAGTCTTTACTAAATTGCTCTGTTATAGAAAGCCACTGGTGGCAAGAAGTACCCTTTACGTTTCTGTTTATACAATGCATCACACATGGGTTTACTGAGCCACACATGGAATTTTTAGATATTACCACAATACCAAGGTCTAAAGATGAGATCTGATCTAACAACCTAGCCCGTGCAGGCCTTGTTGACTCCTCACGCTAAAGACGTTACCACACAAAGAGAAAGTGGGGCTAGGAATATTCTTTCCTGAGTAAGAAGGTATCTAAAAGGTTTTAGTTAAGAATAATTTTCAATAATATTCTTCAGAAACTATGTATGGCACCTTTGACAATATGAAGGACATCTATGAGGTTCCAGCCATTCCATCATTTCCAAACCAAAGTGTGTGCTTCACTGGAAAGAAAACCCTTCCCACCATTGGGCCTTGTCTTACAAAAGCTCTGGCTAGGACAAGGCACCAGACCCTCGGTGAAGTCCATCACGGATGTGGCATTCAAATTGTCATCAAAGGTACAATGGAAAACAGCAGCAGAGTAATTCCCTAGATGGATTTAGTCCCCTTTCAGCCATATTTTTTTAACTTATTAAAGTATAAATAGACAGATATACTCAAACATCATGAATAGAGTTCCTGATTCTTTTAAAGAACAAAATTAATGCTTGCAGAAGTTTGGATAGTAATGGAGAAGCTTTCTTAGCGCTGGAAGCTGGGTTTTTGCACTCCTCCTTTACCCTTTGGAAGGAAAGGACAGTAGTAACTGCAGCTCATTTTAAGAAAGGTGCCGTTTTCCCTTCCAAATGGCTCTCATGCAAGTAAATCACTGGATCGTGCAACAGATTGCTTATGGGTGGAATTCATAAACGGAATTCCTGAAGCAGAGGGGTCTACCAAAAAGACAGGAAGGATGGTCTTGTGGTTAAGACAGAAAAGTCAGGACATCTGGGGTCTATTCCCAGATCTCCCACAGACTTCCTGTTGCCTTGGGCAAGTTGTTTAGTCTCTCTGTGCCTCAGTTTCTGTATCTGCAAGATCCAGATGGTGACCAATTAGAGTGGCAGCTTCTGAACCTGAATTCATGATGGGACAGAAACAAATATTCAACTCCTGCAGTAACAATACAGTACAACGTCCATTTCTTTATGTCCCACAGACTCTGCAGGATTAAACAGCAGCAGGGCAGGAGAAGGGGGAGTGACAAGAGCTGTCGTTTGTGATTAAGGTGGCAGCGGCTTCTGAAGCCTGTGCCTCCCCTGCTGATGGACCGTAAGCGCTGCGCATCTTAAAATCATATTAATCTTTCCCCCAGTAACTGTTTGTCTTGCTCCAGTTCCAAAGCCCGCTAGCTGGAGAAAGGAGAAGGGAAAAATATCTCCGAGGAAGGGCCCTAACACCACAGTGTTTTTCTCACTCTCTCCCTCTCCTCCTCCCCCTCTCCATTGGCTTCAAGGCCAACAGCTCCTGGAACACAAACACTCTTGTAAACTTCTGAACCACACAGCCCTATGGTGGGTGGGTGTTTGCTCCCTGCCTGCCAGTTCCAATCCACCCACAGATTCCAAAGGCCCAGAACAAAAAGCAGACTCCATTTTCCATATTTAACAGGCAATTCGTTTCCCTCCCCATCGCCTTCATTTGCAGAACTCAGTGCCTCTCACAAGTATCGGGTCCCACCTTTTACACGTTCCCCGAGCGGAGGGTATCATGTTTATGCATATTTTTATATAGGCATACGAAAAGTGTATTCTAAACTAATTCACCCCAGTCCTCCTCTGGTTTTAGATGCCTGCTTAGTCAGGAAGAACTGGGGATTATCCAGGACTGTGCTGCATATTGCAGCTATTTGACAAAACGTTTGGGAAGGGGCTATTGTGAAGACTGTGAAGAAGGAAATTAAGTGAAAAATAAAAGTCTGAGTGCAAGCGTGACACATCAGAATTCCTACTGTGGCTGACATTAGTCAGTAAATTCTTAATAGCAGCAAACATCTAATTTCTCCATGCTTGTATCATACATACTCATTTCTAATTGTGACATTCTGGTACTGAAGTAAAACAATTTCTGC
Source organism: Ardeotis arabs (assembly GCA_011801015.1). Lineage (NCBI taxonomy): Eukaryota > Metazoa > Chordata > Aves > Otidiformes > Otididae > Ardeotis > Ardeotis arabs. Next base: position 199,054 of record JAAGAY010148269.1, on the reverse strand, counting down.
ATGACCAGGATATTTCCTTCCCTCCTTTCCTTTAGAGACCATCTGCTAAATGTCATCGTTTTCAATGATCATTTCCCTTCCAGTGAAACTGGGGAATGCCAAACTATCCAGGACCTGCAGAATAAGGTTTCAAACTCTGTTGAAACAGACATCTCCGAAAGTCAAGTGGTCTTTTTCAAGCAAATATTTGCATTTTTCCATCAACACACAGATTCCACTTACAGAAAATTATTTCACAAGTGTGCACCAACCTCTTCACTTTTTGGCTAAAACAAATTTGGAAACATTTGTTTTTAAAGAAACCACAATTTTTTGTACATATTTCACTTAAGTATTTACTGAAATAACTGAATTTCAAAACATTTTAAAAGTCATAAGAAAAAAAAAAGTTCATGAATCAGTCATATTTAAGATGAATCAAACAAAAAAATTCACTATCTGAGAAGGTCAGCAATGGATTCATGTCAACAAAAACATTCACTTTTTTTTTAATTAGTGGAAAAATCAACTATTTACACAACGCCTTTCAGGCCAAAGCGCTCCGTGAGGCAGCTGGGATCTCTGTGGTGTTTGCCACCTCTCAAGTCCTGCCATTTCTAGCTCTGGGATGCTGCGAGCCTTGACAATCCACCCCCTATACTACACTTCATACAGACTGGTTACAGGTTTGATTTACATACTAATAGCTCGTTTATAAGGTTATTTTAGGCTTTTACTGTACTCCAAGTAGTGGCAAGACCTATTTTGGGAGCAGTAAAAATAAAATTGGTAATTATGAGACTGTGAGTGGGGAGGTGGTACATAGGTAGATGTAAAACTTTCTGAAATTGCTGAGTTACGTGAGTTGGCAGTTGATGAAGATTTCTTAAGATAAGCTTGGACAACAAGATAAACGGGAGGTCATTCCAGCGGGGAATTCCACCCTCTAAAAAGCCCACGGGAAGCAGAACTGGAACTGAATCTGGGTTCTTCTGGCGTTCCCAGTGTTTTGGCCACAGGGAAAACTGGTCATCACTATTTGGATCAATAACCTAATGATCTCAGAGTTTAGTGATCATTTTCTGTTCATAAAGCCATCCACCATTTAGAAAGTTACTAACAGGTAAAACAGGAAAACAGCAGCACATTTCACATACTGTCTCTAGCCTGATTCAAACAGCAGCAAAAACAAGTAAGTGGAATTTTTTCACTTGCCTGATGGCACAGAACACTATGCATTTCACCTTGCTGTCCTACCCTCCAGCCCTTTCCACCCCTGGCTGAAGAAACAAACACCTTATCATTTACTGGACTTAATCCTTTCTCTCCCTGGGAGAAAGCGTGGATGATCCTAGCTTCCAGAATCCACCTGTATGTTAGAGTTACTGAGCGTTTGTACTAACTGCCACCTTCTAAGGCCCATGTTCTGCCTCAGTGCTATTGCAATGAGGTTCTGAGGCAGTCTTTTTTTTTTTCAGGGAGCCTTAAAATAAAACCTAAACATGCCTGAAAAATATTTCTCTCTCTTTTTTTTTTTTTTTAAGATCATAACATTGGCTTTATGACCTGAGCTCTTAACTTTAAGCATCCAAACAATGGACTTGATTTTCAGTTAGGACATGCAACTAAATCTCTTAGAGATTCCTTAAAGATACTACTTGAAAGATGTGATTTGTACCTATGTCTATGCTACAAGATAGTAAGAGTAAAAAAAATATAGGCTCTGCAATTCATTCCTTTGAGCCAAATTTTGAAGGTGGTGTGGTTTAACAATTTTAAGAGGATAATGCAATGCCTAGAGTAAGACTGCAACCAGGCAGCATCTCTGCCTTCAGTTGCCCAGTAGTTTGAAAGTCTTGTAGGGTCCAAATCATGGGAAGACTGAGAAAGCAAGTTCAGAATGAGGACAGAAAAGCAGAGATCCCATTTCGCAGGTTATTTCCAGTCCAGCCATGCTCTGTGGTTTCAATGAAAATACCCAAGTTGTATATTTTGAACAACAAAGTCTAAGGAGCTACGGGGCTGAGCTCTACCTCCTGGAAGGCAGAACCAGCTTGACTGTGCCACACACAGTCTTCTACGGTTTGAGAGAAACTCAAGACCAAGGAATAAACTGAAGAAAAAAATCACAGTGACAGAATTTAGGAATGCTGGAAACATACTGAGGCATATACACAAAGCTGGCATATGCAAAACAGAAGAGATCTGATCTTCTTCCCTTTCAGCATCCATGACCTGGGCACAGATAATAAATCAATCTCTCTAGAGTGCTGCTTGTCTCCAGGGTCTTGCCTCTCCTTTCTCTGCCAAACATACTAGTTTCCTATCTGATCTTTTCAGTGACAGCAGCTAGCTATGCTGTATTTTATGGGTTTGGGTCAGCTAACTGATTGTATTTTACCACGTTCACAGCAGCTTCTGCTGCCACTAAGAAGAGAATCCCATGGATTCAGAAGTCATCATCTCCTTCTGTATCTTTTAATTCTTTCCAAAGTACAGAACGTCTTGATCAATATACATCTCTTATTCCTCTCTATTCCTGATCCTCAGAGGATAATCACCTAGGATAAGATTTGGCCTTTAAACTCAGGTTACAGCACCCGATGCTGTTTGCTCCCGAAGTCCCTAGTGCTGGCCAGGACAGCAGCTATCATGCTAACACAATTCGGCAGGCTATTCAGAACAGAAGCTGTCTGGCTCTTGTGAACCTAAGAACTGGCTTGAATTGTCACAGAGTTCAACTAATGGGCATACATCCATGATTAATATATGTAATGAACATGTGACCTGCTTAAAACATCACTTGCTCTCACACCTAAAATTCACATTTAAACTGCAAGAAATCAAGTATCCTAGGAAATACAGGAGGTGAGGGATTGTTACAAGCACATGAAATTGCTCTCCATCTTTTAGAATATTTTCATCCCAAGTTGCCTGGTATGTTGCTCAGGGCTGCCCCTCCCACCCACACACTCTGTACCTACATGTCCCAGGGGATGCTGCCAAACACCTCATTTAAAAAAAAAAAAAAAAAACAAAAACCCAAAAACTTGCTACTGTCAATTAAAAAAATTCATTTACTGGAAAAAGTCAGAGTCAGAGAGGGGAATACAAACTGGAACTCTTGGGATTCTCACAGGATGTCACAGAATAGTCCTGTTAGGTGAATCAGGGCTGCACAGACTTTGTCATTTATATTAACACAGAATCTTGAATTTCTCAGCATATCCAGCAATAAGCAAACAAGGCAAAGCATACACATCCAACAGAGGAAGGGATAAGAACACCAAGCCAAAGCCTTGTCCCTGTAAAAAGAGCAACTGAAGTGTTGCTGTCCACCATCAGCTTCTCCTCTCGCGTGTTCTCACACAGGCTATTACCAAATAGCCCCCATTACCATTCTAGGGGAGAAAAATCAACACATTTAAGACAAAGTTAAACCTAAGACTTAAGCAATGTATCTCCCCTAGCTCAGCACTCGTAGCCATCTAGTGTATCCCAAAGCAATCAGTATCAAAGGAAATGAGTGTGGCAACCTTGCACTACAGGAGTTACTGATTAGCAAAACCTCAGCTTTGAGCTTCACCAAAACAAAGTGGATTAACTCCCCTCCCTTGCCCTCCCACACACACTCTATCATGCAGAGAAGCTGTGGGAATACCGATTTGATCTGCTGCAGCTGCTGTGGTGAGTAAAAGGGCAACAGAGCTGGGCCCTACAACTAGCATGTATCAACTTGCACGCCTGTACGATTAATACTGCCCCGTTTCCATTTCACCTGAAACCCGCATGCAACTTTAAGGCCAAACATTCCCTTCCTCGATAGCCTCTTACAGACTCCATGGAATTCATGTCTCTTTTGTATTCTCCTCCATCTTTGACATAATTTCTCATCATCGCAGTACCCATGTTGTGCAAATACTATTGATATGATTAAGTGTACTTTTGCTAGGAAGACTCTGTAAGACCTCATCATCTGCAGTTGGGTTATCTCTAAGGCTTCTGACTCTAGTCTCCTTTCTCATGTTCTTTAGGACATACTTTACAACAGTTTAAGATCTAAAATCATGGCGGGGAATGAGCCCCATGGTCTGCTGGAAATTTATGACATCTACTCCTTGTTGTAAAGTGATCCTCTGCTGGTCTGACATACGAACCTGCAATTTATTTTAAAGGCCTGTGTCTCCTATAAATAACACGCAGAGCACTAGGCACTCTATGGAGATAAGTGCTTGCATCATCACTCCAGTAATTCAGAACATGCTGTCCTAAAAATCTGGAATTTCTACTCCTCTCTCACAAATTCCTATGCATTGATCTCATATTTATTTTATTTATGGGCTTTCTGAATGAACCTGTGATTAAAGCATATGCACATGTCATTAGCATAATGAGATTTCTCTTACAAGCATGTAACGAAAACGAAACAGATTCATACCGTCATTTTACAGATGTGGAACCGAGGACCAGAGAGGATATACAACTGGCTTAAAGCCACCCTGCAGACCTGTATCAGAATCCAAATCTTCTACCAAGTTAAAAATCAACTGCTTTAACTTAATGAGTATTTTTTTCTTACAAAACTCCACTGATATTCCTAGAACTCTTCCCAAATGAAATTTATGTGAGAAGATAATCCAACACTAAAAGAGAGGTTTTCGGGGTTGGTTTGTTTGTTGTGTCCGTAAGACCTCTTTCATACTCCAATGGGCAAGACAGGCTGTTTTTTGAATTGGACACTTCAGACACCTTCAGTGTGGTAGAACCAGGTGATGAAAGTCCTCCACAAGACTGGTATTCACTGAAGTGTCTGTGACTTAACATTGCCCCATTCTTTTTTTCAGGAAAAGACACAACATTTTAGGTTCTAGACAGCTTAAATTTTCAGAGTAGTTTTCATGTTTCAAGTTTCTTAAATTTTTAATGAGTTAGGTCAGATAAGAGGAGCGCAAAAGCAAGCAACAAGAGATGTTAAGGCAGCAGGTTCTCAGTATCACAACCCCTGTTTCACAGCAGAGGACGTTTCAGCAGCCTACGCTCTCCTAGCTACGCAGAGCAGAAAGACAATTGCAATGCTTCAGCGTGAGTTGCATGGGTACTGCTCTAATGAGCTTACACGATACACTTCCAGTGAGTTTCACTTCTGTTTCCAACAGTCCTACACTTTCAATATTCCCTACGTCTATATGCATAGTATGTATATAGATTAGAACCACTTCACTTGTCCTGCATGGCCCTCTGACCAGAAAATGGTCTCTGGAATAATTAGGGTTTAAGATTATTTTAAACAAAGGATGAACTCACATTCATAAGCTTCTATACTAAACAGAGGTATAGCATTTGTATTAAAACATGTCATTAGCAGTGACTGTGAGAGGAAGGATTGCAAGAAAGGCTGGCCTTGCTTAGATTCCCCTTTTTTCACCTCCACCCTTTCAGAATTTTCTACTAGGTTTCTTTTCTGCATAAGGCCTAAGAAGGGTACTCTCTCTCCCTTCGTCCTACTATCCATCATGCAATCCAAAGCCCATCTTGAAGCAATGAGCGTGTCTGTTCTGTGCGTACTGCAGCATTACCACTAGGACCCAGGATCCATCAGCCAGCACGCCAGCTGGCACCTTTCCCTCCCCTCTGCTTGCTTTCCCTGAGCGGGAGAAACCATTCATTGCCTTCTGGGGCTAGCACTGGACCCACACTGTTCTTAGTAATGAATGCAACCTGTTCTAACGAATGTGAAGCTTATTTGTGAGCGTGGAGCTGCACTCAATTGCCTGACATTTCACATTTCTCACCATAAATCTGGGTAACACTTTATTTTAATTACTAGGACATTTTCTAACTTTTATTGTTTCTGGCAAACACAGGCAAAATGAGCTCATTCATTATATAAGGTATGTGAGCTATTTCTTCAGGGGAAATTGTGTTCTATATTATTCTTGCCATCCAACAAGATGCCATTCACCTCTCTTCTAGATGTCATTAAGTATCACACAGACTGAGAATAATTAACTAATCTTTTCCTGAATGACAGAGACCTTGGAAAAGGATATATCTGTCCATCCACCCAGCCATCCATTCATCTTTCTGCATTTCTAACACACCCATTAATGTAAGTAAGGGGCAACACCACCTCATGCCTTTTTCACATCTCCACTCCAAAATGGGTGTAGATACCACCTTGGGATGACACCAAGGAAATTCCAAACTGCACGTTTCAGACCCTGATTTTATTTCTCCAAGGTAATTTTGATCTACCTGTGTTATAAAGACCAATACAAGAAACTGCAGGCTGACAAAACTGATGAGTACTGCAGTCCTCGGGAAGATGCTGTATTGAGGGCTGGGCATCAGAGACTGCAGTCAGGGCCCTGGAGACAACCAAAGGATTTCACAAATGCCTTGAACCCTCATTGTAAAAATCCCTTTCTAGTCCCCACCTCAGCAGAGTTCTATAACTTCACTAAGATGAACAGCACTACAGACTGGAGAGCTTGAACTCCTCTAGCTCTCCAAGGTCAAATCAGTACACCTGCAGAAAATCACACTCAGCACCTACGGGCCTTATTTGTCCCACAGCAATCAGTGCCAAATTTCAAATGGAGTCCAAACAAAGATTAAGTTTAGACTTTGTCTCCATAATGATAATTTAGAGCCAAGATGCGGTAGGTGCTGAACACTCTGCAGGCAATATAACTTCTCATTTGTAAAACCAAGCCATAACTTTTCAATTAGGGAATTCAGACTGGACTGGAGAAATCGTAACTCAGGCCACTTCTTCTGACAATTGTTTAAGCCCTAGAAATTGACTCCTGCTCTTGGACTGTGGAGCAATGCCTCTCCCCTTGTCTGTGCATTACGTCCCCTCCTCAGACTGTACCGTCCTTGTTCATACTGCTGAGCCTGAGATGATGGAATTGGCCATTTGCCCAGGTGGAGGGGAGGGAAGAAAAACAAGCAAGCAAGCAAACAAAAAAAACCAGTTACTGTAGTGGAATGGCTTTCTGACTTTTCTGAATACAGTAAGTGAAAATCCCATACAGATAGTGCATAGCATGTTTAATGACTCACGCTCCACATTTTCACCAGGGAAAAAATTCAGGCCTGTACTCAGTTAAAAGATGGAAATTTTTATAAAACTTCCATTGTGGTATGTTACCATCTGTTCAGAAATTAACAAAACCAAAATCTAAGTAAGTAAATTGGTTGATTTTCTTTCTTTCTTTTTCTTGTAGTAAGCGCTTTCTGCTTTATAGATAGGATGTGAATCTCTATGGGGGAGATGTGAGCATATACAATTCAGTAAAAAAAAATAAAAAAAAAAAAGACTTCAATCTAATTGCTTGCTGGCTTTGGGCAAATTTAACTCTTGAAAAGTAAACTATTCTATAGATTATGGCCATTTTCTCATACAATGATCACTAGTGTTTTGTATCAGTCAGGGAGTGAGAGAATTCTGTGTCTGTAAGCATTAGCAAGTACTCAGCCCAAAAAAGCCCTCTAATTTGCACAGCCTCCAAGGTCTTCTGATGAGATGGCTTATACTGAAAAAGTGTTCTCTCTCTTGGGAGCCAAACCACAGAGGATTTGGACAAAATCTGTGTAATAATACAAAATTTAAAGTTTTGGTTGGAGAAAAAAAAAAAAAAAAGAAATTGCAGTCAGAAAATTTTGCCCTTTTCCTTTCTCCTTCATTCTTTCTAATGCTTCATAAAAACATATAACTTTTTTTTCTGCCTGTTTTTAAGCAAGAGTATCTCTTTCTTTTCAGAGAGTTGAATTCTTGGAACTCATACCATTTTCATTTAGCTATTTTTACCCGCCCTGCTCCTTCCTGTATCCATGGAGTTTCATCAAAACATTGAATTCCAGTGTCTAATGACATAACCTTCCCCTTTCCTTCCTGTTCTCATGTCACCTCTCATTTTCTCACCAGCTCCATAGCCTTCTCTACTTTTTCTGCTCTAGGCTTCTTCGTTTCTTTATGTACTTTGCAACAACACTGGCCTTTTCTCTACAGTGGGGAATATTAAGAACTCACAAACTTCTACATAAACAAGCAAACAAGAAAACCCCCACCAACTGCCTCAGCGAAGGAGAACAACTTCTCTTCTTCCCTACTTTAGGGAAAAAATCTGACTTTGAAGACCCAATTTTGTCTTACATGGGCATTAAACTGGAATGATTTGACTATCGTCACTCTATGAGAGTCTCATCTGCCATGTTTGGTATAAATCAGCTGTAAGACAGCTCTAGTGAAGTGAACAGAATGATTGTCACGTGAAGTTGGGACAAAGGGACTGCGACATACATCTAACAAGTTCACTGATTGTATGTAACAACTAAAAGGGAGATAAAAGTGCTATTCAATGTATGGCTGAGGTCACTTAATGGATTAGCACTAGCAGAATATGCGTCATAGTCTGGTGCTTTGAGATCTTTCCACATGCATGTTACACTTTGCTCCAGCTGTACATTTCTGCAAGACAGCTCCTATGGTGTGTGTGTTTTAAGGGTAAAGGTAGGAACAGCAATCTGGCATAAACATTCCTTGTCTCAGAAAAAAAATTGAACTGCAAATGGAATTCATTTGCTGATTTGCAGGAACAATGAAGTCAAGCAACAAAACTTAGCAAACCGTATTAAAAAGTATCCTCACAAGTATTTTTGCAGGAGACAGAGGTGTTTATGAACCAAAAAAAAAGAGGTGTAGAAGTTACAGTTGCTCTAGGGCAAATTTTAACTGGCTTCCCTTCCTTATTAGATTTCTCATTCATAAAAAATTGCTAGCTGGCTTAGCAGTCATTGCACCACATGGGATTTTAGGGGCTTCTAACCATCTGTATGTATTTTTTTCCATTTGTCTAACTAATTTTCCATTTTCAATTAATTTGTTTTAATTTTAATCCCTTTGTCTACACAGAGTTATCTGGAACATCAAGACAAGCCTTTAGCTCAGCAGGAATACAGATAGCATGTTTGCTCAGAATACAAGCCCTAGGCTATCACAAACTTCTCAGCTGGCAATACTAAATAAAGTTCTTGATGCTATAAATTATGTTTGATGCTGATGCTTTTTCCTAATCTGGCTCCTGAAAGTTCAGAGTGCTTTCAAAAGGTGTCACTGAACTTTCCAGTCAGGTTTGCTCTCAGAACAATATACTCTGACTCTGAGTAACAGCACAAAGTTAATCAATTTGAGCTCTACACTGACAATCTGCAGGAATCAAAAGCCTTTCTATAAAAGTGAATCCTGTAATGTGTCGGGTGCCCAAAATTTTCATCAAATTCAATGGCTGAGCCATTGAATGGGATTCAAAGATTACAACATTAACGTGACAGTTACACCTATCCATAACTTCCCCATGGGAATGCAGTGCAGGAACATTACAAGATGAAGTCAGCAATTTCTCAGTCGCACAGTCTTATCTCCTGGTGCCCAGCTAAGTCTTTTATCAACAGAAAACAGTTGGAAAGCTTTATATAAAAAGTTATGATCCTGCAAGATGCAGAATATTATTTGCACGATAAGCTGAGAAATTAGGTTTGAAGTCTTTCCTGTGTTTAATCCTAAAAGGAAAAGCTTAGTAAGAAATGCCAAGTTTAGTCTTCCTACACACAGAAAATTAACAGTCTGTTTGGGTCAGTGCAGGTTATTTTGTGCTGGCCTACAGAAGCTCCAAGGGGTGCACATCCACCTTAAAGAAAGCAGGCAAAGCAGAGGTACATGATACAGATTTTTACTGCCTTTCCTTTTTGTTCATACCTAAAAGAGCTCAATGACTAACAATATCAATAATAATGCTTTCTTTGAAATGCTCAGTCTTACCGACTTTGGAGTTGTGTATGTTCAGGATTCACCTGCAATTTATGCATATGTAATCTTTTTCACACCTCCCTTTCCTACTTACTATCCTTAGATAATTGACAGTTGTCAGTTGCAAACAACTACAAAGACACATGGCATGATGGACTTAAGATACTTCAGAATTGAATCTCCTGATTCTTCCCCAGGCTGGCCAGGCCATTTTCAGCAAGTCAATTCTCCCTTCCTTCTTCCATGAAGTGGAAATGCATGAGAGGACTTCCCTGTTACACAGAGCTTCTCATGGGCCCATATAAAGAGCCGTGTACTACAAGAACGAGCAGCCTACTGCATCACGTTTAGCACTAGAAATAAGCGGACAGCTTTGCCATGACATACTGTGTTACCTACCTTCAGCAGGTTTGTGCGCGATGGTTTTATTCTTTCTCAAAGCCATTCTCAAAAGGAGCTACCCATTTAAATGGCCTCTGTGAAGAGAGACTATTCTCAGTCTCTCTGAGAGAGGTCCTTAGAAGGGCTGGCTACAAAAACTCAACAAGTTCACATAGATGCTTTGCCATTTTTGCCTACCTCCCAATGCTTTTTCTTATATAATTGATTAATAAAATCCCTGAAATTCCCCTGGAGATATGCCAGGCCACAGATCCTGTTCTCATTTTATTTTAGTTCCTCGAAAAGCAAGCAAGAAAAAATTGCTTCTAGAAAGTTCCTGACGCTTTGTTCCCACAGACATCTATCAACAATTGAGTGACTAGAAGGTCTGATTGCCTTGTTTTCAGAGGTGGGCCATGAGTTGAGTTGGTTTGCACTGGTCTCAGCAACCTGAGTGAACAGCTGTCCAGATTTTTTTTTTTTACTGGATTTTGCTGCTACACAGTTTAAGCAAATAGGAATATGCACTGTTTGTGCATTTTCAAAATCTTACTTGAAAGCACTTTATGTGCTCTACACACACTTCCTTATACCTCCACGTTTCCCTTCCTTCCCAGCGCTATGCACTGCAGTGCATGGGAATGCCGGCTTCCAAAGGCATCTGAAGTGCCCGTGAATCTGTCTAAACAAATACATGGGCGGATAATCTAAACCAGAGCATTCCCATCTGCTGAATCTCTCCAAAGCTGACATTTGGTAATGACCATCACCTCCTAAAGTGCAGAACTGCACCTCCAACTGAAGACAGTGCCAAGTATATTCTAATTTTCATTTGCAATATTTAACTTGGAAAGGCTCGGTGACAACTGCAGAGGAGAAGTTAACAGCCAGTTAGAATTGCTATTAGCATGTCAGAAGGAAGGAGCAGCGAGGAAAATAAGACCAAATTGGCTGTGGTTTGTGAGCAAGGGAGGTCATCTCTGAAAAAATAACACGATCTCAGTGGGATAAAAAGGAGATAAATCAATAACCGGGCCAATCATGAAATACAGGTTCTGCAAATATTTCACAGAGTAACGGAAAGGGAGCTAAGGAACAAAACTGTATGGACTGGTTAGACAACATACTCAGAGGAAGTGTACAGTCTCTAGAAACATGACACTGGCACAGGGCTGGTGGTCAACTAACTCCAAGGGATTGCTAAACCGAACACAAATCAGCCAGGGAAAGACAGTTCACACAAAGCTAAGCTCAGTATTTGTGTTGTCAGTGGCTGAGCCCAAAGGCCTCTGCACTCAGCAGAGGAGCTTATGCAGCTGGTGGTCTATAGTAAGTCGAAGGTTACCTGCATTATCTCATAAAGTTGAATTTTGTGCTCACTAAACCCATGCTAATTGTCTTTCCTAACATCTGGATTGTTAAGGTGATGTTTCACAGACATTGGATTTGATATAACCAGTTACGCTATTTGAAAAGCATAAAGACTCAGATGTTCTCAACAGTGGACTCTTATTTAGTGCTCTCAGGTATCACTCACTAGAAATCTCAAGTGCAGAAGGAAATCCAGAAAAATCAGTGTAATCAGTAAAATTATGAAAACTTTCTTCAAAAAGTAAGAGAACCTTGAAAACAGTATACACTGAAGCACAATAAGGGAATAATTTTCTATATACTTTTCATTACACTAAAAAGATTCAAGGACTCTTTACTTCTTTATTTTCTTCATGAAAAGCAAGTCAGAAAGCAGATAAAACCAGCACTTTTTCATCATGAACAGCTGCTCTGACCTCTAGTTTATATTAATTGATTCACAGAAAGAAAGGGAAGAATTCCTAAAAACATAAACAGTAGTAACTATTAAGTTCAGTGTAAATAAATAATCAGTTTAGTATTTAAAAAAAAAATAATCCAGAAATATTTAGGACATGGGCTTCAAAACACAACTTGCCATGAATGGGATCACGCAATCAACACAAGCCACCTATTTTTCCCCTATATTCCAGATACTGTGCATGGATCTGTATTACCAATTAAACAAGTCTGAGCGTGTTCTGTGAGAGTGTTTCATGCCATGTGGCCACCATACTTGCCCACAACATCGAGATACCCATCTCTAAAACAGGATGACTGAATGCAAAATGCCTTGTATGAATAGCCTTTGGCTCACAACAGCTCTTGAACCACAACCAGAAACTGGGAAAGTGCTAGTTGGCCCAGCCAGAATCATGCAAAACCTCTTTCAACAACATATCCATGTACAATGACGTTCCAGAGCCCAAAAACCTTTCCCTGAACTGGTCATTTACCAGCACACCTGTAGCCTCCGATTTCTTTCTGTACCGCTTGCAGAAGTTTTAGGTCTGAAAGCCACTATGTGTATTGGCCATTTCCTGTTGACGCAAGTAGTCAGAAGAAGGGAAACATCTGTAGATGTTGCTGTAACTTGAAGGCTATCACTACACAGCCTGGAAGGACTGTGCTTTAGCTCAGGGGAAACCCCTGGTGCCAACCTGCTTGACATGGCTTAGCTCAAGGTGGAGGACGGGGTCTGAACTGTCACAGACATCTTAAAACATTCCACAAAATCCTTAAAGAAGTACCGGAAACAGGAAAAGTACCAATTTACTGAAAGAACAATGAAGTGGGTTCTAAGAATGAAAGGCAAGGTAGAATATTTCCAGTTCCAAGTACTGAGGTTATTTACCAGTTCAGTAAAGAAGCACCCGGTAGAATATAATGTGTAACCTCCATGTAAGGATTTCAACAAGTCCTGCGTCTGGGTCTCAAAGCACTTACAACTTTTACACTGTACTGACAAACTGAGGCAAAAGAAAGAAATGAAGGAATTAGCTCAAAAAACATAGGACGTCTAGATAGAATCGCAGATTTCCTGTGCTTTTAACTAATCATGAGTGCACTGCCTTGTCAAGCCCACGCATGTGATGGAAACTCATCCGAATCAAGGATCATTATGCAAGAAAGAGGACACAAGAATGGCAAGACACATTCATCCAGCAACTCACTTAAAGCCACAACTCAGAACAGGAAGTTTCACAGTCAGACTTTCAATTCCCACACCAAGTTAAATCAATCTAAATCAAATACTTCTAAGAGAAAAAGCCTTGAATGGAAAAAACAGTCTCGTTATGCCACCCACTACCAGAAAGATTATTGTTCTTGCTTCAAAACTATTTCTGATTTAAAAGCTACTTGAATTTAGAAATCCAGGGATTGGATTATTTTCTCTCTGTTTGAATTTCTACACAGGAAAACCGAGTAATATGTACAGTTAGCTAAGCCAAAAAAAAAAAAAAAAAAGAAAAAGAAGAAAAAAGGCGGGGAGGAGGATAGCCACTACTGGATTAAAATAAATTTATGCTGATAGAATAACACTGTCAAAAATCCCACAGGAACAAGCATTTTTTAAGGTTTTAAATCAGGCCTCATATTCAATTTTTTTTTCTCTCTCAAAAGCTACTTCTCTGATCCACAATAATTTTGAGACCAAGCCTTTGTGTCTTGACATCAAATGTTGGTGATATTTTCAGCACAGGAATTGCTGGAATGCATCACATATAGTGTCTACTATTATTTTCCTGACATCAGCCATGACTAGCTGCTTCACAGAACAGCTTAAGACACTTCAAGAGGCACCAATCCAAAACAGAAGTCCCTCCACCACCACCAAGAGTTCAAAGTTCTCTTGTTTCCTCTCTGATGTTGCTGTATTTTGTTTTAAAGATTATTAATGCCTGCTAGGAATACAAACATCCCATCATTTCTGAATCCTTCCACGCTCTCAACTGTATATCCAGCACACAGTTAAATACATATACAACACAGATATTTGTGCTTCATGGTACATGTTATAAGCTCAAGTCTGTGCTGCCACATAGAAAGGGAGCTGAAGCAGGAAGGGTCCGCTTCCGCACTCTCTTTTTTTCTGTCCGTGTATTACCAATGAAGGATATCAGACATGACAGCCCTGGAGACTGAAGTCCTTTGTCTACACAAAAGGTCCAGTTCTGTCAGCAAGAGGGTGGGACTTCACTTTTACGCTATTTCAACAGTATGTTTCACCCAACAATGCCTTGAGAAACTTCCAAGAACCACCAGCAAAAGTCAAATATTAAGACTAACTAGTCAAGGCTCTCTCTGAGAACTCTTTCGGAGAACTACCAAGGAAACGAATTAAGAACAATTGCATTCGTCATTTACACCGGAACACATCTCGGACCATGTCCCTGTTTCTTTATGGGTCACTTAAAAGTAACCCTATAGAAAACAACCATTAAGTTGCTACTAGCACATACTGGATTTGAAACAGCAATTAAAGTTTCTCATTTCATTAGCAAGGCAGTCTATTAGCAAAGTATCCCAGTCCTCACCAAAAGCAAGCTTATAAAAGCTAGGCTAGGAAAAGGGTTACCGGCATACATGTTAAAATGTCACCAAAATATGCTGTGCACTCGGTTCCCTAGAGTGATTTTATTATTATTTTTCCACTAACAGCAATTCCACAAGTACACAGGAGTCAGAAGAATAAATCTAATGGAAGCAGTTGTGAAACTGTCCCATCTACTTTTACCATCCACATGGAAAAATACACAAAAAGAATAACAGGCACACACTAGGGAAAAAAAAAAAAGAAAAAACTAGATTAAGTCCTTATTTTTTTTTCATAGTTTTGAAGGAGATAGCATACATTCTGAATGTGTAAGTTGTCCAGAAGCACTGTCTCTTTAAAGTCGGAATGTGACTTTTTTTCACCCACAAGAAACAGTGCAGTTTCCCAGGTTCTTACTGGAAAGTTTTCTTGGGAAAATATTCATTTCCAAAGCGTTGTTTTTACACTTCTGGTTCACTGGCTGTATGACTCTTATAATGCTTTAAGAGTGTTTTTACTTCATGGATGTTTGTAATAACTTAACTTAATCCATCCTATTTCCTACAGTATCTCCTTTTAAGGATAATTATATCAATATGCTTCTGACATTTTGTCATCAAAATAATTTCTTTTTCTAGAATTTGTTCTCAGTTGGGTGATTCAAAACAAGACTTAATTGTACGTTCCTGGCCCTCACAGTTTTCTGAAAAAGCTGCTGCACAATAAAACGCAATAAGTAACCCCAAAACCATTGGAAATATGGATAATTCTGCATAGCATTTTGTTAAATTCCCACAGCTTACTTTTCTAATAAGAGAGTTCATGATTAGCTAGAATCTGCTGCATTTTCCAAGACAAAAATTTCACGTATACATTTTGTGTACACTTGCCCTAAGAAAGCTTGCTTTGGTTGGTCTTTTTTCTTTAAAAAAGCTGCAATGGGATGCGCTCTGTGACAGGCTAAAAATATATACCCCTAATTAAATGCTATTGCATATGGCATTTAAGAAAGACCCTAACTGTATCTATTTACAACAGTAAACTACGCAAGAACCGAAACAGACTGAACAGGCTTACACAAGCCTCTTTCAAAAGCCACATGCAGTCTTCTCCAGAGGAGATACATTGTTCAGCTCAGTTCTTCCCAAACTTCTGGAAACGTTCAAGGCCAGGCTGGATGAGGCTCTGAGCAACCTGATCTAGTCAGGGATGTCCCTGCTCCTTGCAGGGGGTTGCACTAGATGACCTTTGAAGGTCCCTTCCAACTCTAACCATTCTATGATTCTGTGCTATTTTACCCCAGCTGAGCCTCAAAACTTTTCACAGATTATTGGAACTTAGGAATCGATATACTTCATGGTTCCACAGACTGCTTTGGGAACTACTAGTTTATCACTACAGAGTTTAGCTCCTCCTGTCTAAATTAAGGCAAAAATCAGGCCGCCTTCACTGCCTTTGCCAATGCTCCATTTATAATATAAGCTGGCAAAATAGCTTGAACGTGTCTGTTGCACTTGATCCTTATTTAGGACATTCTGACAGTAAATTTCTGTAAATTATTAAATTTAATGACAGTGATATCTAATCATGTCAAACAAGATCTGGTCTTTATTGTGTAAGGCACAACACTGCCAGTAAGTAGTCCTTCCGCTGATGAGTTTGTGAAGTATGGCAGTGATGTAGAGATGAAATGACTCACGCGGAGTTAGTCAAAAGGCCAGCTCCAGGACCAGGGACAAAAGCAGGCTTCTCAAAGCAAAGATCAAACTTCATTGTACTTTTCTGCCTCCACATCAAATTAAAAGACAACATTGCAGACTAACTGGAAACATCTGGCTTCAACACAGTATTAGCTTTTATTGCTACTTAGACTACAGACACATTCTAAGGCAGTCAAATAGAATTTTGGTAGGCCTAACATGTATTGTCCTCTCAAAGGTCCTTTGCTTAATACTGAGTGAGGGAAGTGGTAAAGCTGCTTCTTAGCTGTTTATAAAGGAAACCAGAAGATCCTTTGATAAGATGCTATCTTCTTTCCTTCCTCTCACTGTATTCACTGCACACCCGGGGAATTTTAGTTGTGTGTTCCCTGTCCTATACAGCAATCAAAGGCTTTAAAGAGGACCTCTAGCACACCAGATCAGACTACTACCCATTAAGTCTTCTGTTCTTTGTGACATCAGAGATACTTCTATAACACATCCACTTTGTATCTGGTGAAAATTGTTACCAGAATGTTTCAATCTCAGGCTCCCTCCCTCTGTAAATAAGTTACAGAGAGAAGCCAACTGACAGCACTTGACAACATGAAGCATGGTGCCAGAACGCAAACCAATAAAGTTTCTTCTTAAATGTGACAAAATGCTTATTTTAAGCATACTGAGACAATAAGTGCTGATTAACAAGTAGCATGTTCTTCAATGAAACTTACGAGTGTGTAGTCTTGTGCTAAACAGAGAAGATGCTGAAGGTACGCAATCACAAGTGTGAGAACAGCTCCGCACCAACGTATCGAAGGTTAGCTTTAAACTAACTCGCACTAATAACCGTAACAGAATATCTTCAGCTACACGGAGGATTGAGCCAGTGTCACAGACAGACTTTTCTGAACTCGTTAAATATTAATACATGTGTAAGGTTTATTTCTCAACTAGCTAACTTACAGCTGTCTCAGACATATCTATGCTTTCTGTAGTCATGTCTTTGACTGCCACCTTATCCTGGTACAAATGAGTCTTCAGGGATTGCTAGCAAGTGATTACTTTAGCCTTAGCTAGAAATTATGATACTCTATTTGTAGATAGTCTAATCACACATTAACACTGTGTTCTGTAGAAATTAATATAGACAAAGCTGAAAATAATACTCACCCACGGAGTCTAAAAATAAGCACGAAAATTTCCCCTCCTCGTTTCTTTCTGATTTTTGTTTCCCCTCAGGTGACGACACCATTCTCCTTTCCGGCTCTCCTGAAATGCATCATGTGCTCTGGGTCACAGACTGTTCTGGGGAACTTTTTTTTTTTATGTAGGGTTACAGTTTTGGGATGTACTGTGTGAGGCAGATCAAGAGTCTGTTTATTAGACCAGAACAAACAATAGAAGATGTGGTTTAACATGGCCTCCAGGAATCAGATATCTAGAAACATACTTAAGAATATACTCCTTCAGAGTATTTTTGGTATGACACACTCTGTTTAGTTTAGCCATGCAGCTCAGCCCATTTCAGACTTCCAAAAATGAGCCAATTAAAATACCAGAAGCTTACTTGAATATTGATTGCTTTAGATTATGCAATTTAATGCAGCCTTGTTTCATGGAAACACAGGAATTCTGAGACCACAAGATCCTTAAAATCAGTAAAATGGGTTATAATTTAATAGAAGCACTGCAGAAAATACTTGCAGTTCCTGCCAAGCAGAAAAGCTTTCCAACAAAAGGACAACTGGAGAGGAGTTCAAATGAAACTACCTGACAACGAGGAATAACAATCCTAGTTACATATCCTAGATACGTACTTCTGCAGTATTGACACATCCTCATGCATATACTTTATGAACTAATAAATTCTCCAAAAACATCTTCTGGGGCAATAGAACAAGTTTCCATCTCCCAAATGAAAAAAGTGAGGTCAGTAGGTGTGAATACAGATGGAACTGGTTCTAGAAGTGGGATGAAAAAATGGAGTTCTGGGACTATGCTCTAGACTTGCTACTTTTGTGGTGTTTAATTTAAAGAATTTGGTAAAGGGAAGGAAAAATAATGAGTTTCTCATTACACATGATGTATTTGTGCATGCGATCCCTGACACAGCGTGTCCCCAACCTGGTCTAAGACCTACCTCCGTGCACACAGTAGAACTCCTCATGCCTAGGGGACTGACGCAGAAATCCACGGTGGCAACTCTCTGCACGGAGGGCACACTGCACACCACAGGAATAATGTCATGCTGCCAGATGCATGCTCCATTACATTCTCCTAGTCCTGAAGGAAAAACACTTTAAATTCGGTAATATACAATATTCCTGTTAATGTGAGACAGGAGACTGGCAACGTGCCACTAAGAGCCAAGCAATGGAAAAAGCAGAGAACTAGCACAGCCTCACAATCTGAAGCAGACAGCCCTATTGCAAGCTGTCTCCATCCTCGGGGCTGGATGGTCCAGGCTGATTCATGAGCACAATATTTACAACTAACACACATGAAATGCATTATGAGTAGAAATAAATCTCCTAACATGCAGAGAGAATAGCTAAGATAAAAGAATGCATATGGTAAACTAGGTGCATGTTTGTCATTAAAAGTGTGGTACTAAAGCCAGAGCACGTCTTTGGGCAAAGGAGACTGTGTATTTGCGCTTGTGTTTATCAGTACTGTGGAAGACACAAGCTGTCAGGCAAAGGCTCAGAAAGATACCCCATCTTTTCATTTTTTTCTAGTGAAATCAAAGGTGATGAAAGGCACTGTGTTGAAAGCCTTTGGGAGTAAAAGGCTTCATGAATTAGTCTTATGCCTACGCGAAGACGCAGTGAACCACAGGCCAGAGCTCAGTTCCCAGGTCTTGCATTATCTCAGGCAATATCCTTATTTTTTGTGCACCTGTGTTCCATCTCATGAACAGGTATAAGTATGAAATATGATAAGGAAGGGCTACTTTAAGGCCAGAAGGGAGCATTGTAATTAAGTATTCGGACCTACTGCATCACACTACAGGCAGCAGAAATTCCCTGAATTAATTCCTAAATTAAATCATCACTGAACAGATAAATTCTTCAGAAAAACAACCGTCCCTTACTAAATAAGGTTACTAGCAAATGAGCATGTACATTCTAGTTTCTCTGTAATTTACAAAACACCAAAAGCCACTCCAAAAAGAACTGATGACAATTTCCTGCTGATCCCTCCTGTCTTTTGAACCTCGTACAGCAGACTACCTCAAGCAGGCTCCTCTAAATCTCATTTGGTTTTAGAGGGAATATGAGGCAGCCACCACTTAAATGCATCTATATTTGACATGTCTGCCTACAAAGCTGCATTGGTCATAGATCATATCTCATCATGTCCAGCCAATCCAATTAGGCCAAAATGACTTACTGTAAGGACCTGGATTCAGCTCTTCCTTTGACACCAAGGTTTAGGAGTGCCATTTTTTTTGCAGCTTTTTGTAATGTTGACTCTTGCCCAGTGGGATCTGGATAGAAGCTAACCAACTCATTTTATGCAGGGTACAGAACTGCCACACAGAGCTGTGAAACTGCTACTTTTCCTCACAATCTTATGATAAAACATCTGATTCTACTATGGGAGAGGATACTAACAAAAAACAGGCCAATAATGGAACGAGTCTGTGGCACAAAACAGAATAACTACTTTAGTTAGCTAAACATACTTCCTGTCCTAAGCCAGCATTGCAACACGCTGTGTCAGCTACTACACATCTCTTTCGGAGTACCTTCTACTGACTAAAAGGGAGTAATCAAATTTCTATGAAAGCAGCACAAATTAATTGAAGGAATGGCAAAGTGGATTTGGGGAACAGGAGAGGTCAGCTGGGGAAAATACTCCAAAAGCAGTCCCATTTTAAATTCTCTCATGAAAGGAACAGTAGCATGAAGTTATCGTTTGATGGCAGTGCTGTTCAGATGTGGTAGGAAGGCATCAGCTTTTTTTTTTCTTGAAGTAGTCTAAATGGATTTGATGTACAGATACTGGGAGCTGCAAAGTGACAGCAAAGGAAGGCAAACACCAACTTTAATATCTCTAACTATGTGATGCGGTTCTGTCATAACAAGATATATTCCACACAGAATGACCTTTCACATCCACAATGTCACAAGATAGTTTCAGTTCAGTGGGTATAAGACAATGGAAATAAACCAACTCAGCCTGTGTCTGATACAATTAAATAAATGAAAATAAATGACATATGGAAAAAACCAAAATATAGCTCTACTGTATTTTACAGTGGAGTAGGCCCATTTTATATTTCTTTTATCAAGTTAAGCACCAAGGAAGGACAGAATGAATATAAAAAAAGAAAAGAATTTTGGAAGGGTAGCAGGGACTGCGTATTTCCAAGACATTTCCATAATGCAACAAAATTATTACACCACTACATCGCAACTAAAACACACCCTCTCAGTGGAAAGATTACTTGCCTCCACACCTTTAATTATGCCTTCAGATTTACTAGATTCTCTTTCTAAAACACTAGCTAGTCCTTAAACAAATTGCAGAACTAACTAAACCTACTATCCATATTTGTTGAAGCAATAAATAAATACTCATCTGTTGAATCACATTCTATTTTAAGTTGATTTTGTATACTGTTCTAGTTATGGATAACATCACACCACATTAACTAGCATTGGTAATTTTGCCCCATTGTTTTGTGGTTTAATGCCAGAAAAAAGCAAGAAAGCAAGCAAGCAAGAAGTGTGAAAACCTGAAGCCATATTTGACCCTAAATTCAGAGCCAAAATCCTTTAAAGTATGGGGAAATTATACAACTCCCTCAGCAGAATTCTAAACCGGGCCACAGAACCCACGGCTTCATGCCATCAAACCTAATCTTTGTTTGAGATCTGAAACATTTTCTCCAACAGTTTTCAGTCACATTGCAAAACTGGGAGAGGAAGATGAAAGGCAGATTCTCCCCGCCTCTCTGACACTAACCCCAGGGCCTAGAAACATCAGGACTTGATTTAACCAAACACACACTGGGCCAGAAAAATGATGAGTGATACCAGGACTTGACTGACACACAGAAGACTTCATCTGATTCATGGTTTTCCAACACAATCATTGGATCACCTCAGACCCTTGAGCAGACTGTGCCCAAATTAGATAGCCAGCCCAAAAGCATCCCCTCACTAGCCAAAATGACAGCAAAGTCAGCAGAGTCTCTGTCAGTCAAAATGCTTCCTCACTGGGGAAAAGCACGCACATTACCAAGTAAACAGCAACTTCACAGCTTCAAACAGGCAACATCTTTGAGAAGCTAAGCCCCCGGGGCCTTCTCCCTATAAGGAAAGTCATCCTTGCAGAGCTACTACTAACAAAAAGTTGATTACTTAGTCAACTGAACTCCCTTCCACTGCCTCCTTCTTCCAACATACTTACTCCCAGTCTGTAGCACATAAAGGCAGCATCAAGTTAAATCTGCTGGTTTCCAAACAGGCTCCTTGGGCCTCTAGCAAATGGAGAGCAGGATATTTGTTTCTAAATCTCCAAAGGAGCATTAAGCAGGGAGATTATAACCCTAACCAGCCTCACACCTGCCACTCATTCTCAGTGAAGGAGAGATGCATTTTAGTATGTGGAAATTACTAGCAGATGAACCTCGTTGTCCAAGGTAGGATATTATCGATCACAGTTGCTAGCTCACTTGTTTTCTGACTGCATAGAAAAAAGTTTTCTTTCTGTGAAACAAGAGAGTGGATATAATTGTTTGTTTTAGTTCCACTGACACTGTACCCTTCCTTTGTCATTCTTTCTTGTCAGTACTATCTCTCAGTAATTGGGTCTGATCTGAGGAAGAACTACAGCAGCTGGGCTACCTTCTGAAAATTTTTCCCTTCATCTCCCTCTGTTTCAGTGCCTGAAACAAAAATTAGGTCAGTGAGAAACTTTTTCATATATGCTGTCCAACCTGCTTTGATCATAAACTCTGCATTTTATATGATGCTTACATAACAGTCCTATCATAATGATGTCAGAGCCTCCAAATACAATCTTAGCACAAATTAAAGTGGTAACGTTCAGAGAACTATTTATCATTGTACAACTGTAGGAGTTTCAGCAGTGCTGTTGTTACTTTTGAGGGGGAAATTGTGCAGGCTTCTTGTCAATTTGGTTTAGGTTGCCTAAATGAAGCCAAATTACTCTCACCATCTCCAGCTGCTGCTGACTGCATGTACTGCTTTGTCTACATTTACGTTAATCCATTAGCCAAAAGCAAACCAATGTGCCTTTGGTGCACCTCCTATAAATAGGGGATGAGAAGAAAAAAACACACAAAAAACACAATAGAAACAAATCCCCATCACTTGCAGCATCTTTACATGTAATAGTAACAGTCTCCTGGTGCCATCATCAGCCATGGCATTTCATTCACACAGAACACTTGTGGGCACATCACATATGCTTTTCCATTCAATGTATTTTTAAATGTTTCCCAGGCAACTGTTTCAATACAATATGCCTCCTTGGCAACCCAGTACCCACAAATGCCATGCCAGTCTCCCTTGTCCTCTTTTTAGGTCTTCCTATCTTGGCACAGAAATATCACAAGGCTTGATTTTTCTATGTGCAGCCACACAGGCACTGATCTGTCCTCACACTTTAAAAGGGAAAGCTGAATTGGAAAAATGAGCTGTGCACTGGACTCCACACATTTAAAAATCCAGGCTCTGGTAAGCAACCAGAGGAAGCAGGTTTCAAAGGCAATGACTTTTCATTGAAAGGACTATGTCACCTACAACCAGAATTAGGGAGAGCCTACAAAACTGTCTCCACTCAACTGACTTTCTCTGGAAACAGCAATGAGCCTGCACTTCTCAAATTGAAACTGCATGTCATCTTTATTCTCCTGACTACGCAAAAGGAAGCCTTACACAGCTTTCATAATTTCGCAGCTTGAATTGTAATACATCATGTTGACTAAAATAGTCAGACCTTCCCATTTCACCACAGACAGTGATTAGCACTATACTGAGTAAGCCAGTATGACTGAGTTACCTTTCCAGGGGTACGTGTGCTGCCGTTAGGCTGTAGAGGAGATACACCATGAAGTCCACTTGCCGCAACTTTCACTGATGCTCTACTATACGTACTTCAGTCTCCTGCGGTATCTTTGGGGACATTTTCCTTTCTGACATTTAGCGGAATGGACACACTGATCCTTGAGTGAAGTCACAGACTATTCGACAAGGATAAAAAAATAATCAGCATATACTCCTAAACCGAGTACTGATTAGATAAAATAATTAAAACATAATAATGTTTCAATTTTCTAGCAAGGCACAATTTATTCTGAACATTTTTTTCTGATACAGGAGCTATCACTACAGACTACCGAACCAAAGATATTTCAGAAGGACTAAAACTATCTGCGAGCCATCAGTCACCATAAAAAAAAAAAAGTTTTAATAAAAACCACATATGCTTTAGCCTCAAAGTGGTACATTAAAAAAAAATAATAGCTCATGCATGCAGTTACATCAGGCTCCAAGAGAAACCCAGCAGACACTATGGCATCTCTTCTTCATTGATTACTCCATAACAACAGCTGAAAATTACAATTTTTCCAGGCTATAAAATGCCTAGCACTCCAAATTCTACACCGGCAGCAAAAATCTCCTCCCTGTCTGTGAGCTGTTGTATCTGTAATAGAGACCCTGCATTACCAGGCTTTCTAATTCTTCCCAAACGCAGAAGCTCTCATTCAGTGTTGCAGCTGTTGGGTAGGAAATCAGAAATAGCAGAAGGCGGATTAGTTGATAATGTACCAGTTCTTCCCCAGCAAATGCTGGCACCTGCGTTTTACACTCTCCTCTTTCCCTCAGCCCAGGAAAAGATCACTTGGTTTGTTTGGCAGGCAATTTGTAGGCTTTAGAGATTGTGGAATTGCAAAAGGATTAAAATTTGTTATAATAGCCCCTTCTTCCTGAGAGTAAAAGTTAAAACTGAGGCCCGCTTTACAGCAAGAATCAGCGACCATGTAAGTAAAGATTAAGCGTGTGCAGCTTGATGAGACTCTACAGGGAATAGATAACTACACATGCTGGCACTTCATTTACAAGGAAATCCCTAAAGATAATCTGTAGAGGTATTCTAGCTTCCAAAAGCTCAAATCCCTTGACCACTGGCTTAAATCCAGTCAAGGCTGCTGATGATAAAGACTACTCTTTGCATTTCTATAAGAACTTTTTTCTAAGATCACAAAACAGTCTCATAATTAAATTATGCAGGACCCAAAGTCAAGCAAGAAGTAACAGGATTTCCACGTCAGCGGAGGACACAGTAGATACGATCCCGTGCAATGTGGCAGAACCAAGATCAGGTCCTATTCTACACTCCACCTTCATGCTTTAACCACGTTATTAATTCTCGAAAGATGCAGATGAAAAATATGAGAACACATAACAGACAAAGATTTCTAGAATGCTAGTTTCAAATCTACAGGTAATTACAGAAGCAGATAAAGCAAGAATTAAAACATTCACTGACATTCCTGCCCTCATAGGTTATAATGCGTACGCATTAAACAGATAACAATGGAAAAAAAATCTTATAGCATCAAGTTTTCAGTTAAATTCACAAAATACAAAAACACCTACAAGCTATAGTTGCTACAGAAGCAATTTTTTTCCCTTTTTCTTTTTACAATCAGCAGCTGCCGTAATAATTTTCACTGTTCTTTTTATTATATTCTTTCATTTGTGGCCCTTACTGCACAATAACCATTTTTTATGCTCACCCATAAAAAAAAAAAGCTTTTGCAAATGCTAGAATGCATGATTCACAGTATGAGGAGTACCACACAGCAACACCTTCAGCATGAAAACCAGACTACACTTCTGATTGCTGTTACAGGAGAAGTCACATCTAACAAATAAAATCTGTTGGTACAATGTATGATTCAGGAGCAGAGGATTGTCAAAGTAGTATCCAAGGGGTATAAACCACTAACATAAACTTCACAGGAACAAGAGAAGAAACCCTGTGGCACAAACAATCGTTAACACAGCTACACCTAGAAATGCCTACAGAGGCCTCCAGACATTAGCTCAACCTGAGAGCTTTCACTGCCTCCCAGATTCTTTTAAAGCAAGTTTTTTATATTGTTTGCTGCCGCCAAGTGGCGATAATCAGTGCTGTGTCTTATAATTCATAGCAGTCATTAAGGCCAGAAAGTAAAAAATCCAAAATTAAATACTTTTTAGTTTATCTTCTTCAATTAGCATCAGCAGTCGTGAAATCAAATTTCTGCTCCTCCTCTGTCATCTCATTTTCAGTCACTTACATGGCTGATCTCCTCTTTCAATCTACACTTTTGCTTTATTTATATACGCTTCCTCTTACTATTCTTTGCTCTGTGTCTGCTGCCATCACTATCTTTCTTTCTACAGCAGGCCTAAAATCTTCAGATTCAAATTCACCCCTTGCCTCTGTCCAGCTTACCTTGTTCTACCTGGAACTTTTGGGAGAACGTCTTTCCTGCCAAAGAAGGAAAGAAGGACCTGCTGCCTAGAATCTCATTTCATCTCACTGGAGAGCAGATTCTAAACGGCAACAAAAATGAAAGGCAGAACACTGTTTGTAACTGTCCTGGTATTTCTTAGGTACTGCAGTAGCTGTAACAAATATTAATACGGGAAAATGTTAGTCTGCATGGCAGTGCTTTTCCACTGTCATCTCTTTCTTTGCTAATTTCATTCTCATTTTAGTCTGTCTATCACATAGCAGAAATGCTAGCACTCTACTGATTCTTATTATTTTTATTTTTCAGCTGGACTATCTATTGTAGAAACTTAAAGAGTTCCCACTAGTAACCAAACACTTTACACTTCTAAGATTTTTATCCTCACTCTTACAGAAAAAGGAAACTCATTAATGCTCTTTTAATGTTATTCATTAATGCTCTTTTAATGTTATAAAATTAGTTATTACATATAGTAGAAGATATTACCTCACTACAGAAACAGATTTACAGAAACACAAATTACCTGAGTTAACAAAGGAAAGCTGTAAACTGGACTGAGCCTCCCAGACCTCTGGCTGCCCTCTAACCGAACCATCTTCAGCCTTTAATGCAGCTGCAGGCGGCTGGCTGGCTGTACCCGTCACTTCTCAGGTTAAATCTACCAGTCTATTTCAAATGTGAATCTATGAACTCTGATATCTCAGTGCCATTTTCCTGGTTCAGATCTGTTCAAGACATGTAGAAACTCGGGTCAGCTGTTAATACATTTTTGGTGGCCTGTGTGCCCAACACAATAATTCACAGACATAACTTCTAACACACCTCCTTGTTAGTCTGAAGAGAGATTCCAAGGATGAAACAGTCCACAAGACATTCAGTGCTGCAGAAACACAGTTACAGAAAATGAACATGAACTTGGATTCATCCTTTACCAATAATGAATCGGTTTTATTAAAAAGAGGGCTCTGTACCTGCTCTCCCTCATAAACGCCTGTTATCAGACAAATAGCATTTTTTTATTTCCTTGTACAATTATACTCCTATTGATTTTAAATAATTTAGTCAGTAGAGTTACCTTCTGATCCTTTTACCTACTGTTGGAAAATTATGAGGAGTCTGCCATCATTTCTCTATTATTCCTGGTTTTGAAAAAGCTGCAGCCTGATTACTGTGTCTCTCCTCTTCTAAAACTACCAGTGACAGCTCTGCTCTAACAAGTGCTTTATTTCAAGTCACCCTGCAATATTCCTGCCAAAAAAAGACAAACTGCATCACTTCAATAGCTTCTTTCCTGAAAGAGAAATTAGATCAGAGATGCAGTCCCAATCTACTTCACTATTTGGATTAACAATCTTTGGCTTCAGCCTTATACTGCAGTAAACAAGATCCTTGGTAGGGGTACAAAAATCAGTTCAGCGATGACGAGCAACGCTGACCCCACCGCCATTTTGTCCCACTCCACCAAAGCCCAGTTCCATGTGCTGCCTGAGGGGCCGGCACGTTCCGCCATCACGGGAGGGGAAACAACCCAATAAACCCCAGTGACCCTACACCAAACCAGGCCCGCTGCCGTTTCCAGGACTGCCGCTCCACACCCAAGCCCCTCACACACTAAAACGCTACAAATACAGAAAGTTTTAGGAGTAAAATACGAAAAGAACAGCCTTCAAAGCAGACAAGCCCCTAGCAGCTGATGGTACTACAGGCCCCGTCAAGCTCGGCGCTGACCGTCATGGAGGGGCTAGAAAAGGGCGGGCTTTCCCCCAGGAAAAGGGCGGGCTTTCCCCCAGGAAAAGGGCGGGCTTTCCCCCAAGAAAAGGGCGGGCTTTCCCCCAGGAAAAGGGCGGGCTTTCCCCAAGAAAAGGGCGGGCTTTCCCCCAGGAAAAGGGCGGGCTTTCCCACATGCTGTGGCTGGGCGCTGCCTTCCCCTCCCGTCCCCGCGCCGTTCAGTCAGGGCGGCTCCGAGGGCGGAGCGGGAGCTGACCCTGTCGGGAGGAAGAGAAAGAGCCGCCCGCCCGTCCGGGGAGGGGGAGCGGGGGAGCTGTGAGGCGGCACCGCCCCTCGCGGGGCTGGAGGAGGAGGAGGAGGACACCGGGCGGGCCCCGCGCCTCAGCCATGTCTGAGGAAGGAGCCGTGAAGCTGCGCCTCAAGCCCAGGAAGGCGCCGCCAGCCTGCAGCCGGGAGCCCAGCCCCGACCGAGAGCCCCCTCGGCGGCGCCAGTGAGTCCGGACCGGGCGGGGAATGGCTCCCTCGCAGCCGCGCCGCCCCGAGCCCCCGCCTTCCGCTTCCCCGCCGGGGCCTGGGCGGCCGCTGGAGGCCGGAGAGCCTCGCCCGTGCCCGGCTTCTCAGAACAGGGACGGCCTTGCCCGCCCTCGGCCCCCGGGCCGTGGAGGTGCAGCTGGGCCTTCAAACGCACCAACGCCTGATGGCGTTACAGGCCGCTTCAAAAAACACCGCCTGTAGCGGCTTTCAAAAAATAGAGAAGCCGACTGCAAAAAAAAAAAATGCAGCGGGCCCTGCGTCTTTTCCACGTTCTTTGGCACAGAACAGCACAGGCGAGGACAGGGCTCATGAGAAGCGTTAACATATGAAAATTAAGCTTGCTTTCTTCAGAACAGGGCTCACAGGAGATGAGAGAGAATTCCTGGTTTTTCCAGTCCTCGAGTAAGGGAGGATTGAAGAAAGGTGGGGTGAAGTTTCAGCCTGTTAGGATGAGCAAGGGTGCTCTCAGCTGTGCCCCTTCCAAAAAGAGGCTTCAAAAGGCTGATCGCTGTGCTTTTTGAGGGCTGTTTTCTTCTCAGTGCAGCGTCATTCCTGGACAGTGACCCAAGAAAATGCATCAGTAAGAAGTGGGAACGCTGGAAATAGTATTCTGACATTAACAATCCTCCTTTTGAAATCATACAGCATTACTAGTATAAAAACCTAATGCTTACTTTATAGTTAAACCTTCCTAATGCCTTCCTAGGATGGATTAGATCAAGTTGTTTAGAAAGATAATCAGTAATTTCCAATGGCAGTATGCGAATGGCCACGCATACACAGGAACAATGCAATTGCCATCCTCAGTGCAAACACAAACACTTCAATTGAGAAGAAAAACAGTTGCCTACACTTAACTGTTTCACTTGGAAGTGAAGACAGGAATAAATACATCTCATTTGTAGAAAGCAAGGCTTTTAGACATTCTTTTAAAAAATGGGATAATTTTTTTGATAGCTGTGTAAGTTACGGTAAGCTGTAAAAATCGGTTTACAGTCTAAATGTCTCTGTTCCAGAAAAATCTTGCTGTAGGCTAGATGGAGGTTCATTTGGTAAACAAATAATTTTATAAAGAGATAAATCTTTTTTCCTCCATGGGCCATCTTGCCTCTCTTCTAAAGTAAAAAAAATTGGCGCTTACATCCTTGCACCTACTGACAAATGCTTTTTATGTGCCTCTGTGGTTTGACACAGCAAAATTGGCAAATATTATTCTTGGTTTAGCACATACAGTACTACTTGATCAAAAGAAAATAGCTAAGAATGGAGTTTTATGTTGTACAAATGGAACAGTTATACACATTTACAGTCATAAAATCCCTACCTTATGCTTAGCTGTTAACAAAAGGAGAGGAGTCACCACACTTAGCCATTGAATTGGGGTGAAAGAGGTTGAAGCACTGTCAGCTACTGGAAGTTAATTTTAAAACATCTGCTTTGATAAAGCACAGTTAAGAAGTACATTTTTTTTAAACATCAGCATTACAGGAGGGGTAAATCAAGTTAATTAAGAGGCAAACTAATAGCAAGGCAGAGTATTTTCTTCCCCCTCTCTCACCCTCAAACTATTGGACTCTCTCTGTCTTTACAGGACACTGACTGACAGATGTTCCTGGTTTGAAAAAGAAGACTTAACTGAGAGTGAAAAACCATGGATTTTGTTACTGAAAGACATCAGTCAAGATTTACAATGCACAAACTGGCCAACAGTGCCCAGTTTCCCAGAGTTCTTCAGAAAGGTAGCGTGCTCTGTCCTTGTGGTTTGCACTTCGTGTACTGCTTACAACAGTGGCAGTCTGAATGGTGATATTAACAGGGGAAACAAATTAAAATAGCTTTCAAATAAATGGTGGTTTTCAGGTCTTTAGTCTCTACGTACAGTGGTGTGACTTAGCATTTTGTGGCAGGTAGTATAAGGACAACTTATTCAGGGCTTTTTTTTTTTTTTTTTGCAGTATGGCCAATTCTTTAGAACATTTTGCTGAAGAGAGGTACCCTGTATACCTACTGCTCGTAGGCACTAGCATCTCCCTAATGGAATGAAACTGGAAAGGGCAAACCAGAGAGGTTAATTACACAGAACAACAATTACATTGCTCCAATAGTGTTATGCAATATCATAACACAAAACTCACAGTCCTTCTAAAGTAGATTTTTTTTTTTCCTGAACAGCAGCAGGTTGTTGTTTTCATCCTTGGTCTCTCTGGAACATATTAAGAGAGTAGCCTATTGTATCAATTTAGAAATGTTAAGAGAAGACACATACTGCAATAAACTCCAGGAAGTTCTTGATTGCTGGAGACTGATGTTAAATAAAATGTTCTTTTCTTCAATGTAGTTTAGCCTTCTCAGTATTTGTCATACGTTCAGCCTTTTAATGGTTTTATGTGTTGATCAAACTGCACTTGTTTGAAGACATTGTGTGTGTGTCCTAGAGTTCTGAGGAAGAGAGTCTACAAAAACAAGAAGTCTTTACAATTGGAATGAAGGACTTTCAGTGGGTATCATTCCCATCTTTTTGCAAAGAAGAATGTCTAAAACCAAAGGATCTTAGCTCCCATCAGCTCTCACAGAGCCAGATCGACCATTTACATAAAGGACAAGGCCAAGCAGAGAAACGGAGAAGTTTACCATCTACAGCTGAGGAAACATGCTGTGTAGCTGTTGCAGATCAAGCCAAAAATATGGCTGGGGAAGACACAAAAGGTATTTCAAAACTGGCTGTAAGTCCTAAATCACGTAAACTCACTCAACACAGAAGTTCCACACACGACTTGGCATCATCGCAAAGCTCTGCAAAAGCTTTTAGCTTTCAACAGCACTGCAGAGGGACTGTACAGAACAGCACGGAAAACACAGAAGAAAATGATAGGAAAGAGCTTCAAATACCAACACATCAAGGGAGTATTTCATCTGGTGAGGCCCAATACGCGCCTGCAGAAGAAAAGCCTCCTCTCGTGAGCGCACCTGGAACTGAAAGCTGCAAGGTGACTGAAAATCAGAGTGAAGGATCTTCGACTCTTGACAGTTGTCCGATGTGTCTGATTAATTTTAGTGGAACGTAAGTTTTTTATTTTTATGTCATCACAGTATACAAAACCCAAAGTGGTTCTGGATGCATTCTCTAGGTACAAAACAATGAAAATAGACAAAACCTGTACTGTAAAGTACTTTTTAACTTCCAGAATTACCTACTTATCATTCAGTGTAGAAGTTCATGATTACTAGATGATACTGCTTCAAAAAGAAAGCCAACTTTGAGGTCTCTGGTAAATCTTGCTAGTATATGCAGAATTTGCATTTTAAAATAAGAGTACAAAAATACTTTTTGGTTAAACTTGTATAATCCAAAAGCATTCCAATACAACATTCTTGATAGTTAGAAGCTCACTTTAGAGCTAGATGGATTAATCTACCTGTCACTTTCTCCTCAAGATCTAGACTTCACTGTTACAGCTATACCGCTACCTGTGCGGCACGTACCTGGATGCCTTTGGCTGAGCAACTGTGCTCTTAATTTTAGATTCAGCTTTCAAGGTCTAGGCAAGATGGAAGGAAGCAGGTTTTTCTTACGTGAGCCTTGATTAGTACAACTGAGACTTCAGTCCTCCATTCCTGTCAGGCTACCTTTATATTAAAAAAAAAAAAAAAAATCCTCCCTCCTAGCAATCGAGTATCTACTCTACAATAAGAACGATGCTCTCTCTTGAAATTACAGCATTTAGTAGTATTTAGGCTGTCATAGTCGCTGAAAATGTGCTTTTCAGTAGGTCCTCTAACACTGCAACGTGTTGGCTGCAACTTTTTCTTTCTTTTGGAGGCTGAACACGGAGACAAAAGGATGGCTTCATTAATATTTATAAAATTATGGTCATTATATCAAGATATTTAGACAGAAAGGCTAAACATACTTCAAGGCTTCATATTAAGTTCTGTGCTGATTAGAGTTTAGTTTCCATTTTTATAGAAGCTGCTTTACAAAAAAATCCTGTAATATGGGCAGCGGGGAGGGTCACATCACAATCACAAAAATAGCTCTCCAGAAAAGGAAACTGAAAGCAGACATGAGAAAGCCTCCTCCCTCTATCAGAAATCTCGTTTCCTGTATCAAGCTGGAGTTGGACAGGGAATAAGGGAATGGTTTCCTATCCTGTGTCAGTAGCTCATGTTTCCCAGGATAGCATTACTTGTCCTGAGCACATGGAGCGTGAGCACTGTCTTCTAGTAAAGGACATGATCAAACTCTCTAGCAGCAGGTAATAGCAACTGCAAGAGTTTGTGGCAGATTGCAGTGCTTCTGAGCACAGAAATGACCCATTAAGCTACTAAAACACTTCTGCATTGCTTAGGAAATGAGAGTGAAGGTAAATAGTGTAAGTAAAAGGATTTGACT
The DNA here is from genome assembly GCA_011801015.1 of Ardeotis arabs. Taxonomy (NCBI): domain Eukaryota; kingdom Metazoa; phylum Chordata; class Aves; order Otidiformes; family Otididae; genus Ardeotis; species Ardeotis arabs. Next base: position 166,633 of record JAAGAY010148269.1, on the reverse strand, counting down.
TTTGTTTCTCACTGAACAATTCTCTGTGTATTTGCAGACTGTCACAACTGGATATTGATGGCCATCTTGCTAGGTGCTTATCTGAAAGCGCAGATGATGTCATGTGGTAAATCCAGAAGAACGAAGAGCAAAGGAACAAGGCCAATGGTGAACCCTTCTGCAAGGAAAAGGGAGAGTGTGTCAAGGAAACACATCCTTGTCTCAAACTTGCTTAAGGATCACAAACCAGTGACTCAACAGAAGGTCAAGTGCTACCTGCCTGTTTAGGGTCTTTTATCTTAAATCCTCTCAAATGCACGTACGGTAGTTCTAGTTCTGAAAACGGTGCTGTAGTCCCAGACACTCACAGGGAAATCAGTCTTGGCAGTCCTGGAATCTGTGCTATTGTAAATCCCTGAAAAACCTGTTTTGTGTGATGCACCATAGTTGTTCTGAATCTCTTTAACTGTAGAAGAAAGCAGCTGAACAAAAAATAACTATTATTTCATCTAATCCAAAAGTTTAGTGACCTTTTCTAAACAGGTAATCTGTGAAAATAAGCTTAATATCTAAGTAAGAACGCATAGTTGATTCTGTGAGTATATACGTCTATGTTAAATGGAAACACAACCCTGGCCAAATAAAGGGTGTGTTTTTCTGAAGGAACACAGCTGAATTCATAACCTTCCTTTGTAGGTTTCTAAGTGAGCATCCACTCGATTAACATGACTAGTCTCAACCAAGTAGGCTCCCAAAAGAATGTTTCTCCTGCCAGTTTCACAAGATTTAATAAATAGTCAGCCAAAACAGCTGCTTTTTGTATCAGTTCCAACCCTCCCCCTTAGAAACCGTCTGTTTGAGAATAAAGAACACCTGAGTGCTTTGGCTAGAACTGTTCAACAAGACTCACCCACTGTTTTGGTAACTTCGGAATAATAGCAGGTAAACATCTTGTAAGCTTGAGAAAAGCAGCCTTTTCCATGAATGACAAGAAATGACATTTAGTGAAAGTTTAGTAACAACAAATGGAGATGGAAATAAACGAGAGTGGGTTGTTCATTTCCCCCAGCACAGTTAATTGTTTACTGAGCACAGTGCCCTGCTCATGCAGTACACCATGTCTGCAGTCACAGCCTTACAGCTCAAATGAGTTTCTCATCAAAGGCCTCTATGCAAAAGTGGTACAACTGTGCCCCTTTCAGCGGTTTTGATCACAACTGCCTCCACAGACAGTGAAAAGTGCAACTCGGACTAACGAACCTCAGTATCTGATTGTTTTTTTTTTATCTTGGCAAACCTCTGCCCTGGACCTCAAAACTATACAAGTTCAGGTGCAATCCCAGGATACAGAATAAACACAGAATACAGGATCAAAATACAGGAAGCATTTTGTAGATTTAATTTACAATGGGGTCTCTTTAAAAAGTGCAAGTCAGACATAGCTCAGTTTACTGATAAATAATAACAGTCTATTAACTTTTTCATTAAAGTCTTTAATAGATGTGCAAGAATATAAATGATCTTAGCTGTTATGGATTAGTATACCATCTTCTGCACAATTAAAACTGGTCAGCAAAGATCCCAACTAATTAATTATACAAAACTACAAGAACATATTTACTGTTTTACAATCATTAAATTAGCTAGAATTTTCATTTACTATTTCAAATAAGACAACTATATATCATTACCAGATCCATTTGTAATATATTAGGATTTTTTTTTTTCCAAACCACACATTTAATTACATCCTTCATTTTCTTTTATTTATAAAACAAGTATTTTATATAAAAAATTTCCCCTTCATCATGAACAGAACATTATTCAAACACTTGCACATGAGCAACCAAACTTGTATCCAGCAAACTATTTGGCAACACAGCAACATTGTAAATGCCTGTAAATTTTTAAATAAAATCAAGTAGTCTTTACAATGTTTGTTTAGCAAATGTGTCTTTCTGTTCTTCCCTCCCTCCCAAAATGTTCTGAAACCTAGAAAAAAAGGCTAAAAGAAACCCCAACCCACATTTCTAGTAAATCCATTTTAAAGTCCTATGCCCTGGCACGTCAAAGGACAGCTTAATCTGTCATACTTCCATTCATGAGCTGCCTGCAGTCACTCTGATAACTATTGATCAGTTTTACACCAGGGGAGTTGAAAAAACACTGAAAGAAAAACTATTCAGGGTAAATAAAGTAATTGCCAGGGAGAAGGGAAAAAAGGAGTCATTAAAAAAAGTCAGATTATGTTTAAAAGGTAAATGTTTCCTTTAGTAGATAATAAAGTATCTAAAGTCCAGGCATTTGAGGCAAATACTTCTTACCGGTTAAATTATGTAGTGCTGATTAAAACACATTTTGCTTAATATGAAAAGCTACAGTCCAACAGCGAGAAACCCACAACTTAAATCTGAATGGGATTAACATAACTAAATAACCACAGGTCTGCACAACCGCAGCTAATGAGGGGATACAAAATGTGGATTGTTAATCAATGATTAATTGAAAACCTTAAACAATGTTTTGGCAGTCTCGTCCTAGCACCTCATGACTTGGATGTGAATCCGAAAGATGTCATGTTCAGCACCTAATGCAATGCTGTACCCTGAGAAAACCATATGTTAATGTAAAGAAAGCGAAAGCCTTGCGATTTAACCTGCGTTTTACACCAAATCAGGCGAGATGTCATGGCACAGGGTTTCTCATTTTTTCCTTCCCATGGTTTGTTGGTTTTTTTTTTTTAATTTCCTATCTCTACAACCCACACAACACAGTTAAACCAAAATCTAGCAAAAAGAAACCCCGCCTCTGCTGTTGTTAGCTGGCGAGGCAGATACATCTCAAGATCTGAAGTTTCAGATAGCAGTGCACGCTCACTAACCCTCAAATGTGGCGACACGAGCTTTTCCACGCCGAGAACTGTTAACCTCGCTGATGTAACATAGCCCCTTCCCTGCCCCCCCGACACCCCTCCCCGATTCCATGAGAAGGGATTTGATAGTTTTCTTTTGCTTTATGCAATTTCTTAGGTATTCATTTTTTTCTATTAAAAAAATGTACTACTTTGATGCAAATCATTTTACCAAAACATCCCATTCTCTTCTGTAGAATGATTAGTTATTAATATACATTGAGTAATTGTAAGCAGACAGTTTATCGTAAGGAGGTGTGCTTTATCAGGAAACCGTATTTTATATTATGGTTATTCTAGATTTTCTATTTAAACTTTAAGGCTATGCTTTATTACGCTTTTGCTCTATTTCTGAATGTTTGTATTGTTGATAAAAATACTTTTCAAAAATCTAATATACAACACAACATCATGGTAGGTGTAGGCACTGCTTAAGTATTTCCAGAAATCTTTTGTGTGCAAATTTAGTTTTCTTCAATCTATACATTTTGGTAAATTTGGAGTTTAAAACAACAGATTTTGAAATCGATACTTTAAATTCTAAATTGGAATTAATATTGCTGAGTCACTCTGCATTTCAAATTCTATAAGGATGCAAATGAACATCAGGCTGCAGCTGCGAACTGTATGTTTCATATGTAAATGGCGACTTAATATTAACAAGCAGAACTTACCAGGTTTAAGAACGTTCCAAATATGTAATAATTCTTCACTGCAGTTTATCCATTTAGGCACTTAAATCTTGTACCCAAATTTACGTTTTGATTGCTAATAAAACACAACTCCTTTTAAATATATCTGAGACGTTTAGACAGGTACCACTTGTGAAAAAAGGCATCAAAAATAAGCTTCAACACCACCGTAATATATTTTATTCTTCAGGATGTTACACTGTAATACTCTTCAATTGGTAGCTCATTGCATCAGATGTTTGTAGAAAGTGTGTAGATCTCAAAGGTGTTCAGAATCTCCTTTTCCAGGGATGCAATGAACATTTCAGTCCTTCATGAAACAGGCACAAAATGCAAATTCCTTCATTAATGAAGCCAGTTGTGTCAGTGCCCAGAACTTAAGAATCACTAAGTGGCAGAAGACACCCACCAAAATCATTATTTCTCTTCTTTGATTTTCAGCAGCATTTTTTTTTTTTTTTAAATCATTGGTCTCCATCCAAAATCTTACAGTTCCCCAGCCTCGCATGCATATACTGTAGTTAAGGATAAATGTAAAGGTCATTCACATTGTCCACAACGACGATGTCATTCCTTCATACTGTTTCTTCTGTTGACAGCAACAATGGATTAATATATTCAAATCCTTCAAATTCTGACTGATCTATTCGCTTTATTATATCTCTGAAAAACAAACAAAAGCATTGCTTTAGTTTTATCAATTGCAAATAGTATTTTTGTTGCTGTACTTTTTCTTCAAATAACAGTAAAATACCTTACAGAAATGTAGGTATATGAAGTTGTACAGAATCAACACTAAATGGGGAAAAAAAAAAAGTCTCTGAACATACAAACACTTAACACTGATGTTTTATCCCATTATCTAAAGCAATATGACTGGGAATTTTGAAACTTCTGATTAAGAGTTTCTTTTGCTCTTAGAGACAGGCGACAGGCATACTTTGAGGGCCCAAAAAGAAGGACATAATAGATGACTGCTGTTTTATAATACCACGTTACAAATAAGAAACAGGTATTTTGCTGTCAGCAAGGGCTGCTAATGCTACGTGCAGGGTACGTACTACAAAAGTGCCAAGCACAAAACTAATACTTTTTAAAAAAATACATATTGTATGCACAGGAAATCCAAGGAAAGACTTATAAACTGATATATATAAAAGAGTTTCTTTTGAGAGGTGATGTTCATAAAACTTCCCACTATAGGTGCGCATCCACTTGGTATTTCCAATTTTGTTGTCAGTTAGCACCTGTAAAGCACAAACACGCCTTGCGGTTCTTTGGCGCCACACAAGCAGTGACTGAGGCGCTCCACACTTGGGTTTCCATTCAGCTATTCACTTCCCACATGCTGGGCTCTTCAGAAAGAGAGAACAGGTGAACTATGGAGCTACGATATATAGGTAACACTTCCACAAAATTCAAGCTTGAGCACCTACGCTCACAAATATCCGCAATGAAATCTCCAAATGCATAATTCCTTGAGGATGCACACCTGCTCCCCAAGAATGCAGCAACAGAAAGACTCTGCAACAGTAGTCGTTGCCACCAGAGCAGACTCAGTGGATCGCTAGCTACAGAGTTCATTTTTACAATCACAAATTTAATCAACGTAACATTTATTTGTACAAATAAAAATTCCCTGACCAACTAGCTAATCCTGAGGGTTGACCTAGGATTAGCGTGCACTTTAGGAAAGAGGCTTTGAAATGGAATTGTCTGTCTTTCAGAGCACTTCAGCTTTGTTGTGTGGCAAGAAAGAAGAGGGAAAACTAAGAGAAGCACACAGGCTGGAATCTGACAGTCTTGTGCCTTTAATTATGAAAGCCCGTGGACAGTATGCAACAGCCTCTGCTTGCCAACACGGCATCCCACTAGATGCAGTACTTCAGACAGCATCTAAGAAAGTAGAAGTCATAAATAAGTTCTTAAACTCCCGTTTCCAAAAGCAATACTTTAGAATCAGCTTTACTGAACATCTGATCAGACCCAAATACTCATTGCAGAACACCATCAATCGGTACCTCTACAGACTTCAGTTAGAAATCGTAAAGAATGCAAAGCGCTGGAGACTAAGAAGTAAGTTTTCTTCAAACATGAAACCAGTGAGCAGGACAACAGGCTGAAAACATTTGGAAAATAATGCATCATAGACTTCAGCTCAGGGCATCGGGTCAGATAAGGAAAAATGAACATAAATAAATGGAATATACTGGGAAAATATAAGTGTATACTGTGCAAGTAAATCTTTGCTGCTCTCACATTAAAGCTCACCTAAAAATCCCAGCTGCACAGATTTCAGGAGTCTTGGATTTTTAATAAACCAAACACTTCCGTTGATTCATTTTACTTCTGTATCAAAATGCTAAATAAGCAGCAGAAAGTTTCATTGTATTTTTGATAGCATCGCACAACAATTTCAAAAGAAAACAGGTACTACTATGATCTTTAACGAGAAATAATATTTTGAAGTTCTTTAAAAGGGGTATCCTTAGTGCCAGATGGCACTTGTGGCATACACCAAAGCCTTGAAAGAAAAATGCACCTTGGGGAAAAAAAGAGCGGATCCCCCCAACCCATTGCATTTCTCAGCAAGTAGACACTGCAATTCCCACACTGATGTCACGTGGCCCAGCCTCCCCCTTAGCTCAGATCATACCTTCACCATCAGACACGTGCTAAATGCTTTACACACAAAGTCAGCAAGACCAGTTTTTATCCATCGTTTTCTATATTGCATAAAGCTTCCTCTTGTTTTTCCAAAGGAAGTTCAAGTTCCAATGTTAAATTTTCACACTTCAGTAAACCCTCAAAACTGTGTACAACTGTTCTCTTGAAGAGTTTGGGTGAGCTAAGTCTCCCATCTCTCTACCAAAACTGTAGCCTGTCTTCTTCAATGCCACCTTGTATCTGGAGGAACTTCCTCCCTTCCTGTACAGCAAACGCTCCTCAGCCTTCAAATTCCTTTATTAAAGCATACTTTATCCTCCTGCAAAATTTTTCCATAGCACATTTAAATAGTAGCTTTCTGTAAGACTTTCCTGCTATCTCGAGCTTATTCTGAGTCGCAAGGAGCTGTGCCTCCATTATTTTTCCCGAGTACAGAAACGCAAGCTGCCTGGGTCAGGAACCCAGTTTCCATCTCTTCTTTCAGTGCCGAACGCTCGCTCAACAGCACAGTAATACCGTATTCTGAACTTTTACTGGGATCTGAGGCGCTCTTTTAATACGGAAGTACGGTAAGTTACGCAAAATACGTAGGATTCAAAGAATTTCAAATTTACTTTAACTTGACTATGCTCGAACACTAAGTAACTAGTCTCTTCTTAGTAATTTTCAAGTAATTTATAAATTGATTTCTTGATATGCAACTGTATTTGGGGAAAAAGAAAAACATACTCATCATCTGGGGTTAGCTGCACAGGTTCGCTGGTGAACTGTGTATCAAAGTTATCCAAACCATAATCGTCTGTGATCTGAGGCTGAAATGGAGGGGTTGCTTGCTTCTTTTCCAGCTAAGAAAAAAAAAAAAAAATGGAGAGAGGGGAAAAATTAAAATATTGAATATTTGCAAAATCCCCTAAGAATATCAATAAGCAGCAACATTGGCTCTAGAGTGCATGCACAGAGAAGTCACTACAGTTGAGTATAATATTGGTGGAAGATAGAAACATGCTAAATACTATCAGACATGAAGTTCTAGACCAGTACATTTTGACACTAAATGGTATATGGTCATCCCATTTATCCTACTGCCGTATTTTAAATGCAACGACTTCAAAAATTATCAGAAATTAATAAAAGTTTAAGACTACAGAAAAAGCTGTTTCTCAAGTCACTTCCTTGTATAATAAGAAAAAAGTTGCCATATACATCTGGCTCAACAGGTTTTAAACTCAGAACATACTCCAGAAGATTTCCATTCAAGCCAAGATGCTTTCCTGGAATATAACTCGTCTCCCCTTTTATAAGCTCCTCTAAAGTTCCCTCTTAGATGACATCAAATCACCACAACCAGACTTATTTGTTAATGTCAATTCCAGCAGGGAAGAAAGAAGTAAGCATAAACCAGAACGTGGTATCTTTGAGATCTACCTGCCTTCAAAATAAGCAAAAACTGATGAAATGGCTCAGAACTTATGAGGGTTGTAACTGGCAAACGACCAGTGCAGTGTGGAAGTCCCTATTCCTTCACACTTCTATTAAAAACACCATTGCTGTAACAAGCATTTGAAGGGAGTTACATGAAACCTTCCAATTGGAAGCTCCATCTGATCTCATGGACTCAAGACCAGTTGTAACCTATACAAAGTCATAGAAGCAGCTTCCCTTTCACGTTCTATAATCTTTCTTTTACAGCTCAATACGGAATACTCAGGAGGTGTCACTGGAGGTTTCGTTCCCAAACCATATACAACTACATCATACATTCCAAACAGTAAAGCATAAGGTTTAATTAAAAGAATTTTAAATGGCTAAATCCTACAAACCAACTGGCTTCTAGATTTATGTTCACATCAGCGAACACCCAGCCCAGATGGAAATACCAAGTCTCAGGACTTTGGAGGATCAGGCACAATCGCAACACACTGACCTTGCCAGTACTATGAGAAACACTAATATCACCTGGAAAATCCACTTTTGTCTCCAAAATGCTAAGGGTTATTATTTATTTTTTAAATATTTAATTGAATCTCTGTTTTTCTAGCAAAAATTTCTACCCTTGAGTCCCACGCTCCAAAATTGTTTTAGGATCAGACTGTGGCACTTCTTGTCAGCCCCACAGACTGCGAAAGCGCAGGTTCACTGGAAACCCCAGCGCAGAAGGGTAACCAGCGTGGCGGTTACAAAGCAGGGCACGGCAAATGATTGAACTGGCAATTAAATACACCATCCCAATGAAGATGCTAGCACATACTGCCTCATAAAATGTGCTTTTTCAATCAATTGTAGTTTTACTTTTTTATAATTAGATGCTAATAAATTTTGTGTATTTTGTAATATGAATGCAATTCTTGCAGCAATATCTCAAGAGCTGTTACAGAACATTAAGTGAAAATTTTAATTTGGCCCCAGATTGCCCATTTAGCAATCGTTATAACCATAACTATATTATACATAATAGATAACCATATATTTTCACAATTCTTCTATTTATGACCATCTAAATTGCCAACTCTGCTAAATGTTTACTTCATTGGTATGCTGCACTCACACAAAGCTCCTTTAATTCAAGGATGCTCTAACTACATACACCGATTTTGAGCCCATAAACGGATTCACATCGTTACTTGGCCTGTAGAAGAAAATTATAGAAAAGTTTGAGATAAAAATGCAAAAAAAAATTAGTGAGAATCCTGATTTTCAGCATTAGCACATGTATCTCAACATCCTTTCTGAATATCGCTTATAACGCGCTTGCCAGCATCACTGTTTGCAGAGTGGAGCTTTCAAGCTACCTTCTTTGCTTATATAGCTGCTTGAAATGATCTTACAAAGCACTAGGAATTTCCTACGTATACAGCTAGGGATTTGTTTTTCCCATTTAACATTAGTGAATTAAACATTAATTGGAAGAACAAAGGAAAACATAAGGTAAATAAATCCAGGCCTCCCGTACTGAGAGAGTCTGCTTGTCACTGGTGCACGTCTCTCGTTCACTGGATCGCCTGAGCAGAAATTACAGGACTGTAAAGAGGATCAGCATCCCACTGTCACAGAACCTCACAGAGACACAAAACAACTCGCACGGATCCCCTTGCGATGCAGAGGGGCTGTGCTGGGGCAGAACGGAAGGTGACCCAGCGAAGGGAAGGAAGGATAGCTGTAAACTGTGGGTAACGGAGTCACACAGAGGCAGCGGTGAGCGCACCGTGTATCATATGACAGGTGATGTTCCTCCTCCTGCTGGAGGGAGTCCTTTGGTCAGAGCATAAAGGGACAAAGATGCCACAGAAACCAAGAAATTAAAGAATAAATTGCTAGGTATTTCAGAATGAAATTCTGCTTAAATGAATTCTTCCTGCCTTCTCTGAATTGTGGAGATTTTTTTTTTTTTAATCGTAGGAAGTACAATTCACTTACATTCCCCCGGTTACATTAAATAATTTATCACCACAGAAGTTCATACCTAAAACTGTGGTTAAATACAGAATGTTACAAAATTCTCCGAGCATTATTTCTGAGGTATACATCTACACAATCTATATCAATACTCATGCTACAGGGTACAAAGCTGACCACTCTGAATCAGAGGCAGTTAGTTATCTGTGTGAGGAACACTGTAGGCTAGGAGCACGTGGAGCCATTTTTACCTTCCTCTGAAGGTTCTGGTACTGGCTTTGACAGAGTCAGCCTACCAGACTCGATCACTACTCTGATCTGTTATGGCCTAGGGGTCTACACAGTCTGGGATCGCCTTGCTGGCCACTGGAGGTCACCGTTCCTCTGGAGAAACATCAGATAAATATCCACGTTCAAAACCCCCTTTGGAAGAGACCTAATGACACTGATCGAAAACCGACAATTTGTTTTCATGCAACACATCCTCAGTGATAGCAGTATTAAAGGACAAAGTGACAATCCTGTTTTAGTGTCTGGTTTTGTATGGAGATTCAAATTCCTTACATTGGAAATGTATAATTTTTTAATACAATTTTAATACAATTTTTATTTTCATTGTTTTCATTTAAAAAAATGAAGTGGAGACGAAAATCTGTCATGTAGTCAAATCTGTAGTAGCAGAGATACCAACATTCTAATTCTAAAATTTATATTCAGTTTAAAAAAAAAATGATGATTAAGATGGAGATATGAGGAAATAATGAAACTGTAACTGGGCAATGAATCTCAGTACAGCACATCCCACCAGTTACCAGCTCCTAGAAAGCATCATGAAATGCAAGGTGTAAGGAAGACAAAATCAGCTCCTCCCAAACAAGAAAGGCAGCATGAAAGAAAGAGCAAAATGAATATTTAAAAACTAAAGAGGAGTGATAAGATTGTCGTTTTGAGTCAGTCGTAGGTATGCATTAACACTTCAACAGAAAGGCATTCATCTGGATGTTAAATATCAGACTGCCTCTTTTATGTTCTACTCAGTAAAGCAGAAAAGCGCTCTTAAACAAACTATACAGTGACTCGCAGCCTTTAACTTCAGAAAATGAGTGGAAAAAAATATGTTGGTACAGCTCTAGAAAAACCCTCCCTGCTTCTGCACGCAGCTAACAGTAGTCATAGCTTTGGAGTTCTTTTTTTTGGCGTATAATGGCTAAATACCATAAAAACAGGCATTAGGATAAGAACAGACTTCATGTACTGAAACAATCAAAACCAGTTGTCTTGGCACCTCCCTGAGTGCCGTTAAGCCGTGCTATACGCAGAGTGCGTAATCTGCAGTGTTCCTAGCTGTGCCACACACAGCTCAAGTCACTAACCCTAGGGAAAAGCGTTTATGGTACATGCATTCACTTTACCATTATTTATTTTTCCATTTAACTCAAGCTTCACACAGAACAAAATTTTAGTCAGCATTAGACTCTTGTTTCCTTGTGTTTCAACTTGAAAAGATTTGGAAAAAGCTTTCAAGTCAAAATCTTTTCTATTCAGCACCTGCACTTCAAAGAAAATGCTAATAATTAAAAAAGCTTTCAAAATATTTTTTCGTTTTCTCCTGCATATATTTCCCAACACTCTTAATAGAAATTTAGCTTAAAATTTATCTGACATTTTAGATCCTCGTGAACAGCACCATCCTAATCATATCACAAAACAGCACAACCACCTAAGTCTTTGAAGTAGTTTTAAAAAAACGTTAATACCAATGCTTTCAGTCAGAAAGATAGATTTAAAAAACCTAAATTCAAATCAGCATAAGTGTTGATCAAGAAGTACCAACTGCAATTAAGAGTTTCCTATACAAATAAACAATACAAATCCAACAGTCTTCTCTCTCTTTTCCTCTGTCTCAAAAAACTGCAAAACAGAGCAGAAACCCTGCAGTACCTGATGTTTATGCTCCAGCACGAACTCCAGCGAGCTGCGTTACAGCACCACTGGGCAGCAAACAATGAGAAATAACACACAGGCTTCAGGGAGAACACGAAACGGGGGGTCTGGCCAAATTAAAGACAGCCTTCATTGTATGACTAAATCTGTAAACAACAGGTATTTTAAAACACTGGCTCCTTACGTGGTGAATGTTTTCTCTGAAGAATGTTAACAGTGAAGGTCTGAACAGCAGGCTTCAAAGTAACAATGGCATCACGCAGCTTTCTCTCCTCTCCGAGCCTCTCCCATGTTGTTACAGGAGCTGCTGCCTGCCTGCTTCTGCACTTCCTGCAGACTTCCTACGACTAGGAAAATATTCTGTGCGTATTTTTCCACCGTTCAACGAGGTATTAAAAAATGTAATGCTGATACGGCAGTGTTCCTGACTTGATTTTTTTATTGCCTAAGTATCAATAAATGTAACAACGTCATTTCCATGACGGTTTTCTACAGCGAAGACAGGAGTAAGCACAACTACCAAGTAACAGAAGCTTTAAGAAACCGAATGCTTTCAATTTTATGCCTGCAAAACCACTGAAATGCAAGTCATCTACTCCACCATGAACTAAAAACTGCCCTCACACGAGCAGTAATAAAGAAAACTGAAAGTAATAACCAGATAATCATTTTAAATAGCCACACTGCTTTCAGTCACATCCGTAATAAAAAGGACTGGATTCTACTCACGCCTGCTCATGTTACTAAACCCTGTTACCTACCTGAATAATTATACTGGTTTTAAAATTTATATCATTTTTAAATTCTGCCTTTTTTAAAATTAAATGTACTAGAAGTAGACTACAAATGCTTCATCTATCTGCAGCACCTTACCTTCCATGGTCATATCTAAACGGCTTTCACGACACTGTACTCAGTGTTGGGTGTGTTCACCAACACTCCTGCCGAGGCAGGTTTCCCACCAACACGAGAAACGACGTACTGGAAGAGCATTCCAGCAGGCTCTTTGCCAGCCTGCACTCCTTTTCCAATGGAAATGTTACTAACAGGACTATCTGCAATGACCATGCAGAACAGTACGGCACGGAACTCTGCTACTGGAAATCCGTGCACACAACCACCGCCGGCCAAATCTTACAGCAGCAGAACCCAGTGCATGAGTTTGCAGAATCTACAAGTAGAAACCAAGGAATAAATGGTTCCACCGGTGCTTTAGTATGTTTTCTAAACTGTTCTCTAAAATTCATCATATATTTTAAAAATGATACCCACAAGTTGTACCCATTCTTAGAGTTTAGAAGCAAGCCAGATTTTTGGTCATGAAATAAAGCTCGTTTCCATTACATTTTGTCACTTGGAGAAAGCAAAATAGCTTCTATGTTTATGGAATTGAATTCCACTGTTTTTAATGGGGCTGTTACACATAAACACAATTAATAAACTAAAAGAATCTATGCCTTATGAACGCATAAAAACAGAAATAATTATTTTTACCAGATCCCAATCTATGCTGCGGAAAAACGTATGGGACTTGATATCAGAAAATCCTGTCTGCGGCTGACAACCGAGCCTTTCTTTGGGATCCTGTGGAAAACACAGAAACTCGTATTATTCTCTACAGCAGTGACAGTCTGTGTTTGTCAAAAGCCTACATACGTGCCTCCAGCATTCCCTATTACTACGCAAACTGCTGCAAACATACCCCTATCATGGCTATCAAGGCATTTCATTCTTTTTTAGTTTTTTTTTTTTTTTAATGGACTTTGGTGAAATTTCATTTATAAATGATACTATACAACTTCTTAAAATATATTTTTAAAAATCTAGATTTATCTAGTAATGTATAATTCATATCCTTATTTTCTCCATTAAAAATTATAATGGTTCTACAGATTTCAATCAGCTTAATTAAATGAGTAGTAAGTATTGCAGAAAAGAGTTTATAAACAAGCCTATAGTTATTTTTTTTGCACCAGGTGTAGGCTTTTAAATCAAGTCTGGGCTGTGGAATTCCCTCAGTAAATTAGCAACTAAGAAGTGGGTTTTTTTAACGTACAGGATACCAAGGTTTTATAGATTTTCTTAATAGTAAGCAGATTAACTTCTTAACTCTATTGCTTTCAACAGGAAGCTCTGACTTCCAGATCTTAGATGCTAAAAATAAGAGAATGTTATTTACCTTGTTTAAAAATCCTTTTAACACATGGGAAGCCTTGACAGAAAGAAACCTTGGAATCCGGATTGGCTTCTCAAGAATAACTGTTACAGGTTTAAAAACAGCAATATTGTTTTTTGGTTTATGACATTGACCATGATTTCAACACAAACACTATATTATTTAAAGATGTTACAATTTGGAAAATGGAAAGATACAGTAATTATTTAAAATAATGCAAACAAAAGGAGCTACAGTAATTCAAGGCACTGTTATAGTGACATTTCAAGATTTCCTAAAAGAAATGTAGCTTCATTATCTTTTTCTATTGTTTGTAGTATAAATAGGGAATAAAACTTTTTCAGTGTCCCCAGTATATGGAGAAGTGTGATTTTAAAGAGTATTTGATTTAAATTAGGCTTGTCAGTGAGACCACGGCAGATTCTGTTACAGAACTGCAGGAACTAGCTTAAAGAAAGGTTCTAGGGAGCAGGCAACTTCGCAATTCCCCAAACTGGTACAAGGTTTCTGTTGTACTGAATATGACCGGTGTTGCTACTTTGTTTAGAAAAATCCATACATCACTATACCCGAAAGGTAAAATACAGTTGATAGTAACTTCATCAGAAGTAAAAAAAAAAATAAAAAAAATAAAATTAAAAAAGTTATCTGGAGCAAAACCACAGGTTGATATGTTTCTGTCAAGAAAGGTCCTCCTAGCCTCTCCTGTAGCACTGAATTGTAAAATGAACTCTTGGCCTGTGGACAGCATTCTAACAGAGATACCATTCCATACAACTTCCGTTATTTCTGAACTGTGGACGTATTTAAAAAACATTTTATTGTCTGAAGAAGGCTTCCTAATTCCAGACCACTTTATCTGAGTTCAACAGAATAAATTCCTGCGATGAAGAACTGGAAATACTGAGGCCCTTTACAGCAGATCTACAGGCAGCTATGGGATAGCAACGGAAAAGGAAAGTCTAACTGTCCTACTGGAATTGCTAACTTTCATTATTTCTCCCCCAAGGGGGAAGAAAAAAAAAAAAAAAAAAAGACTATACCTTGGAAGAGGTAATCTTCAGTGTTCATGTCTGGATTGTCAGTAATAATATCAAATGGAGATCTTCCTGCCATCATTTCAAACATCAACACGCCGAGAGCCCACCAGTCCACACTGAACCCTGTAAATGTTTGCAGAGCAGATTTTCAGCCAGGACTCCTTGAATTTACGTGTTACCTCATATAAATGAAGATCAATGGCCTGGTTCTACAAGATGCCGAGATTCTGTATTTTCACTGAAGCCACAGACATCATGGCTTGCACTATCCCTGGATAAGATTTGAGAGTTTTTGGAATTGGGATGACAAAGGTAATCTGTGCAGGAGTTTGGAGGTGTCTGCCGGAAAGCAATGCTTCAATGAAAACCCAGTGTATTGAAACTGACAATTTTCAGGTTTTTGTTGTTTTTTTTTTTTTTTCCCCAAGAATTGAACATTATAGTATCTCACAACTAAATGAAAGATTCAATCTATTGATCAGATCAGTTCACAAGTAATAACACTGTCTAAAAAGACTATTATACTTTTGACTTCTGCACGAGCAATAACTTTTTGTTATAGCATTCTATAACCTTGTCTGGAGGAGAACAGCAGCTGGGATGTCAAGTTCTTCAAGGACCAGATTTGGCTTTGACATAGTCTCATTTAATAATTATATTTCAGGGAAGTATGATTTAAAAGAAGCTGAAATGAGTGATTGCAAGAGAAAAACAAAAATAACCTTATTTCAGAAAAATATAAACAGTACAATATGCATTCAATTTTCTCAACATACAATGGCACAAAAATGTGGAAACCTAAAAATATTTGTATTTGAACCAACATACAACTAGAATTCTGCTTTGTGATTTACTGTAACTACAAATTATTTAGTCATAGCTTACCATATTCTTCTCCTCTGAGGATCTCTGGTGCAATGTAATTTGGTGTCCCACAGAAAGTGCTTGTAGTGTCACCAGGGCCCAAACCTTCCTACATGCATAAATCATTTCATAAATTAAAAGATGACCTCCTTTTCTGGGAATTTCCCTTAATTAGGCTTATAAAGCCAAGCTATTTAGGGAATCTAAAGACCTTCCTTTCAAAAAAGGCAAAATAAAGCAAAATAACTCCTCATGGTGCTCAGAGCTTGCTTATGACTTCACAGCTTATCTTCAGGAAATTAATTGATTGAAACTGAGTCACAACACATCTGTAACAATACATTGCTTACTATTTACAGATACATTTTACAAAATTCAGATCAAAACAAATGTGAAAGTCCTTTCCAAATACATCTTAGGAAAAAAACTTCTATGTTTAGGAACGAAGGAATCACACTTTTACATAACTGCTGCATTCCAAGTGAAGCCCCACAGCCTGTGCACTTCGATGGTGGAGAAACATTCTAGTCCAGCATTCTTAGAAACTGGAGCAATATCTATTCTACGGAGGGAATGAGACAAGCTTTCCTCTTTACATCACCATAACATGCCTTAACCACGTTCTGAAATAAGTTAAATAAAAATTAGCATTATACACTCAATCCTTGGACTTTTAAAAATCAACACAATGCTAGCTGCAATTTTGCCTTCAGAAAATTATTCTCACAGAGCAACAGACTGGACTCTAATCTTATTTCACATGCTAGCCAGAAACTGTGGCAATAACAAGGAGACCGGCCAACAGGCCAAACTTCTGTCCCCAAAAATGAGCCACATAACTTAAAATATACAAATGGAAAAATTACAAGTGTGGTTCTATTCTTCAATAGTCATTTTACAGAATAAAGTTCCTATTCCACAACCAAATTTTGGACTCAGAAGCACTCTAGGGTTAAAAGGAAAACTTCTCTCACTTTTCTCTTAATATCACTGGATGCAGTATTTGACTTAAAAGCACAACCAGAGAGATACACTACTGAATGCCAAAGTGACAAAAGAAAGGGAAGAGAAATCCTACCTTGCACATGCCATAATCTGTTAATTTGATATGACCCTCTGCATCTAAAAGAACATTGTCTAGTTTTAAATCTCTGTAGATTATGCCTCTTTCATGCAGGAAGTTTAGAGCAATACAAATTTCAGCAGCATAAAACCTGAAATTAGAAAAGAGAAACTTCATATTAGCATTAAGATTGTACAACAGTTAGTGCAATATAAAAAATCTGTTCTTAAAACATCACTTTACAGTCAGCTTTTCTCTATCAACAGTATACCAAAAAGAAGCTACACTATTCATAAGGACACTGATCATATATAGTGTGAAGTCTTACATTAAATTAATTACGGGAATTTTTCTCATTCTATTGATCAAGAAAATATTTATTCTTTATCCTACAGAATTTTTTTTTCTGAAAATTCCAAGTATGACACAGATTATATGTATTTTCAGCTTACTAAGAGTTACAATGAGACTTTATGTAGTGCAAAGCTATGCAAAACAGATTTCCATCTTCTCCTACCAACACTATATTAATTCAATCTAAAAGGAAAATAAGTAGGATAGTTACATCCTCTATCAATAGACAATAGATCAAAGAAGCATTATCTAAATATGAAGCAATAAGCAAAAGTAAATAGGAATAACTTATCAAATGCTTGCTTTATTAAAAAAATACACTCTTCAAAAAAAAAGTCACATTTCTTCCCAGGTATATTCTGACCTTCAAAATCAACCTTCTGTTCTTTCTTTCCTATTCATATTCTTTTATGGAATAACGTTTGGAAAGCATTTCATACAACATTAAACAACTACAACACAAAATCACTACAGCTCTGTTCGTAAAATACCTGGCATGTTCCTCAGGAAGTTTCCTTTGCCGTTGCATATGAAACATGAGATCTCCCCCATTTACGTACTCTATGACAAGAAACAATCTGAAAGTATATGATACAATTAATGGATTCCAAGGAAACTCTCAAGAAGATAAACTAGTCTTATCCTTCCAATTTGAGCCATTTTCACTTCCACTCTTGAATCAGACTTCTAGAGTTCTTACAGTTACAGAAACTATGTAAGAGAAAAGAGTACTGATTTGATCCATATTATGTAGCATCACATCCTTCATTTAACTGACAGACTAAATGTAAAGGAGAGGCAGTTGCAGACAACAGGCTACCGTTTGGTGTGAAACGCGCAGAACTATTGAGACAGTGCAGAAAAGAACAGCATTTGCCTAGTATCTTGAGGTACTCACTTGGCAACAGATGTAAAAAAAGCCCCCAGCATATAATGATATATATAGACTTTTTAAAAAGTTACTTAGAAATAATAGCAAAACCACAGAAGTACGCTAGAAGATGACACATGGGAAAAATGAAAGTTTATCCAAAAAAGGTAAACTTGTCATTCATTTGCAAAAAGACTTAACAACATCGTTACATGACTATCTCTTATTCAATGACGTTGACTCTTTAACTTTTATGGAACAGAATTCCACAGTTGTCAGTGCACTCCTTTGAACAACAACATCTGATTAACTGACAAAAGTAAGTTTTATCTGAATAGCATATGATGCAATAAACTTTTTCCAATTACAGTTACATGATCTATCATTAACATCCACATACAAAATTATTTCTATTAAACCCTATGATCATCACTGAACTCTTCCTGATACACTGTTAAGAAACATACTGTCATTCCTAGAAGAAAAAGTTGTTTTATAGACAGACTGAAACTAAGGAATTTGAGGACTGAGACTCAGTACACATACATCCATTATTTATTAGAGATGAAAACTGAATTTGGCAAGCTAGCAGGACAGATAATGAAATCCCACCCTCCCTTGACTTTGCCAAGACCTTTATCTGTAGAAAAACATGAATTAAAAGAAAGTATAATGGACTCACTTCTGTTACCCTCTACATAGCATATTTACAAAACAAAAGATCTGGGCACGCAAAGCCAGCAGCATCAAGGCTTATTAATTCCTCTGTTGAACAAGTTTCTGAAACAGTCTTCTCAAAACAAATAAAAGGAAAGTCAGTAGGGGAAAAATATAGGTGGAATCAGCCGTATAAAAAGGCTGCTATTACAGTTTGCAGGAAAGGTTTCGTCTTTGGGAATACATGATCCAGGCAATGCTGCCAAGGTCAGAGAGACCTCCAGGACAGGAACATGCTGAGTGAGACTCCCAGGAAGGTTGCAGCTGTCCCCAAAGGCAGTATTTCTTCACACACCTAATTTTCTGTGAGTTGAAAACTCCTTTCCATATAATCACACACTGGAAAACGTTCCATTTGGAAAACACATGCTCCAGTCTCTCAGACCATTCTAATTGGTAAAAATTAAAGATTTTTTTTTTCCCTTTGAAAAGGATTCTTATTTGAAACACTTAAAGTGTTAAAAACTTAAAAGGTAAACCAGGAAAAATTATTGGACACAGCTCAGCTTGCACGTCTTTCAGTGGGCTGCCCACAAGAATATAAACACTAAACTAAAATTAAATAAACAATAAATAAAATAGGTAACAATGCCATGAGTATTTTGTTACAGCGTCCCTGAAATTTTTGGCTTCCAACTTTCCTATCCTATTTAGAAGCTTCCAGTGCTTCACCATCCAGTTGCTTGTGTCAAGTCACGTTCAAGCAGAGAAGTGTGTGAATACTGGTAGTCCTTGCTGGTTTTAGAAGGATTTACTCAAACACCAATAGTTTGTATGGAGGCTTCAGGCTGTTGCCATCCCTGGAAGACACTTATCTGGCAATTCTGGCCAAGCCCAAGGCACATATTTTATCATGATAACAAAACAAGCATCACTAGTATACGAAACTGTAAACAGCTACGTTTAGTATCAATTTGCATCTTTTTAAAGCAAACATTTATTTTATCTTAAAAATGTATTTAAAATTATACTTAAGAGAAAGAACACATTCCTTCAGAACTATTTTCCCCTATTAGTACACTTATACACACACTGTTCTCATATTACAACTTGTTTTCTTTGGGCCAGTTAACACAATCTGATGTTGATGAATTTATTCTCTTGAAATCAGTTCCATGCTTCTCTTTTGTGCTTGTAATGAGGTCATAATTGTGATTTTATAACATGATAGCTATAAACAAATTGTGAATTCATGACAATATGGCTATATCCACAGCAAATGGCTGAAGTTATAATCATAAAACTATAGTTTCACTGAAGGAGAAACTAGGCTGGAAAAACAGCATTCCTAAAGATACAAGAGGAATGCAGAAAGCTTTCACTATGTTCAGCACATTTTTTTTCTATTTCTGCTCCTCAACTATGTCAGCATAACTACCAAGTTGCATGCACTGGATCATTCTGTTGCTGACTTCAGCCTTTTTCTTCTTTCAAATATTTGTAAGAAACCTCATTCTCAATACTCTGCCCTGCCCAACTACTTGCATTTTTATATTAGATGTTCCATACTACTTCGTATTTGGTAAGAAGGTGTTTTTGAATGTTAACTTAAAGGGCCTTTCACACCAGTTTGTTAGTTGTCTAAAGATTAATTTTTTTCCCCCTCCCCTCTGTCTGCAAGACACATTTATTTTGGTCAAATCCTTAGCCAGTCACTTTTGGAGATCATTTTTCTCCCTGCTCCAAAATACTCCCTAAGTCCATGCACCTTCAGAATCCTCTTCATGCAGCTTCTTTACTTCCTTTATCTCAGCTATATTTTTCCTGCTAGGAAAATGCTATTGCCTATAACTATAACCATTAAGCAGTTGAAAGTTTGGGGACTGAAGAAACAGTACAGGATATGCCTTCATATTTAAAAAATTGATAAAACACATTGCAATGAACAAGTGATTATTCTTAAGGACAAATGGCTAGATAACCCATGAAAACTTCTTAAAACTCTTTGCACTCTGCACTGTGTGCTGTTCAAGTAAGCCGGACAGAATGACTCTCTCTTCTCATTATGAGACAGGCAGCACTAGGTACGAGTGTAAAGAGGTGCCTGTGAAAACAAAAAGCCTCCAAGACCACAAAGCACCCACACATACAAAATCCCCAGTGACAGGTATAAAAGTTCTCCCTGATTTTCTTCATACTCCAATTGCAAAATAAGCAGCAAATAAACCACTTCAGATTGTGCACACAAGGGCAATAAACTAGTATTTCAGAGTAGCTGAGAGTTTATTAAGCCCTTTTCCAAACGAAATCACGTACTTCATCAGTACCTGCTAAGGGCTCATAAGCCTCATACAAGTAAAAAATACTTCGTACACACGTCAGTTTCTAAGTTATTATTAAAAAAAAATATTATTACTGGGCAGGCCAACTGTTACACTGTTTTGAAGAACGGAGAACTACAGTTTGGCCCTCTGAGAGCTGACTCAGCCCTCCTCAGTAGAGTCAGGCGTTACAAACCACCTCTTACAGAGCCCTGTTTCACCCTGCTCCCAGCCTCCTGTTTCCGGAGCCACAGGGCCTGCGCTCAGGAAGCCAGCGCACAGTTACTCCTCGTTTGCAATCACCTCTTCCCTTCAGATCTGGACCTAGAAAACCCTGCCGCCTTCTCCACACCGCACTGGCTAAGCTACCCCGCTAGAACCGGCTTTGTTTTAGTAGTGAATCCCTGACAATACCAACGCTTCCTTCCACAAGGTACTGGCTATGCGATGGCAGTGGTTATGTTTGCTTTATGAGAAGCAGTTAGTACAATGATCAAGATTTTCAAAACAAAATAATTTCAGATCTTTCTTACCGACTTGTTGTTTGAAAGCATGAATGTAAACCAACTAGGAATGGGTTACTGGATGCCTGTTCAAACACATGTTTCTCTGTCTGTACCCAATCAATATCCTGAAATAGAGTAATTGAACAATCAGAACTCCTGCTGCATAACCACTGTGGGTATTCCCAGAAAAGAAATTGTGAACATCTACGCTCCCTTACATATACCATCATTGTTAAATGTTCTCCAGAAAGACAAAACCCCCTAAAATCTGGAGGAAGTTATAAAACATTTTAATTCAATTACATATCCAGAAGTTTCTTAACCATTTAGAAAGGTCTGCACAAAATTTAAGCCATTTAAAAATATAATACATCTGCAACATTTGGTACATTGCTCATGCGGCTTCATAGAAATGAATTCAGTTATCTTAGATAAATGATCCTAAAGCTGCAGAAGCAATTCACACCAGTTGCACAAGCAATGTGAATCTCCAGTTTTTAAAAGGTTCAAATACAGTGAACTTCATTTTCTCATTGGAAACTCAAATCAATTCAATGAAACTACCAAAACCCGAGTAGTTTGTCCTACCAAAACCACTCTTAAAAAGTATCACAGACTACCTTTCGTATTTGCACAGGGAGAAGTCCTGAATACCCAGTGCAATATCATATAATAAAAACCTATCAAAATTTGAATGATACTAGCATAGTACTGCAAAATTCAGATCCATAACAACACAGCATTTAATCATTTTTCATAGAACCATACAAAATGTAAACCTTACAGACAACTCGTTTTAGCAGTAGATATTCACTCTTCATGCAACACACCAATCACGTTCTGCCCTGCAAACACTCAGTTCCCTGCCAACAAACTAGAAATATAACTGTTCTAAAAATTCTCCATTTCCAACAGCTACTTCCAGCTTGCCTACCAACCTGGAGACAACAAAAGACAGGTCCTGAGAAACCAGGCCTTCCTGTCAAGGAGAGTTACTGAAACTGAAGTCTCAAAGGAAATGAAGAAGCATCACCAAACTAAATAAATCTGTTAGGTTTTGTGTTCAGACGCTCCTGAGATTTAACACCTCGGAAGGGTAAACTTGGCTCCAAATATGAGCCAAAAATCCAATTTTGAATAAAACAATATGCTCATTTTTGTTTTTACTGAATGAGCTTCTCTTTAAGAGTCTTTAAACGAACCTCTTCATTATTGCACTTGTGTACTAGTACATCAGTGCTATACTAGTGCACTACTTTTAACTTGATTAAACTGAAATAAAAATATTAGCAAAAGCCTAGGTATTTGGTTTGCTTCAATCTCATTTAGAAAAGAATCTTTACTTCTCCCCAGTATCAACCATTACCCAGAAAGCACTAGTTGATTTAAACATCCTGATACTTGCTATGTAATTAATTTTCTTTCTCTGTGAAACACTTACTAGGTGATATTTCTATTACTTGCAATATCTCATGCATTCAAGGAATTCAGTGAATTTCCTGTCCATTCCCAGAATTCCATTATAGAGCCTATCTTATAGAAAAGAAAAACCAATTAGCTCAATCTTCTGTGTGATATCTATTCAAGACAGACTTTTCTCCTCTACTTCTGATTGTCAGGAACAACTCATTAAGTAATACTTTTCTTTAGCTTCTACCTTCTTGGAAAAACACATGTTAAAAAGGAACAGTAAAAAAAATAATAATAATAAAAAAAAACCAAAAATCCACAGAACAGTCTAATCTTCGGTCATAAAAAGAAATATCAAATAAATGAGCAAGCCAAAGTATTTTAGAAGAACTTAACACAGCTTTACTCTCCTAACCTTAGCCTCTGGAATAATGACAAAAATAGAGAAACTGATTGAAACTACTGACACAAATACTACTTAAAACAATGTGCTACGTTTTTTTCCCCCACATCTTACTTTCGAGAAATTCAGTCTTCCTAACAATGTAAAATTAATGTAACATCATTAGTTTAAAAATTGCATTATATTTGAAAAATTCACTTTCTATTGTAAAAACAGCTACATAAGAAATTCCCTATGAGGTGAGATTGTCCATCTCTTATTTTATTTTATTAGAATTTGGCATTCCAGCCACAAGGATGACACAGTACTGCTTTACTCTTCAAGTAGTTAGAGGTGGCATACTTTACACACGCTGTCGTGCACACTGTCACCCCTGCACGAGCACATCACACCGCAGCGTTCCAGTGAAGCTGGCAGGCAGCCTGACAGCACTTGTTACCGTTCTGTCAGGTCTGTTTTAGCAGGGCTGTGGTCTGACCACACGCATTCCAGTCACCCCATTCTCTGTTCCATTACTTAACACAGCAGGTTCCAGTTTAACGGCATTGTAGGTGGTTCAAATCTTCCTTCCTTGCTTGCTGTGATTGGTTCATCACATTTACAAAAAAAATAGAATGGATATAAAATCTAGACCTTTCAAGAAGTGTGAATATTCTAGGAAAAAGGAGGGTTCGGTTTTTTGCTTCCTCACTCCCACCCCAGACTTGTGCAATTTAAGATTCTGTACTAAAAACTTCCAAAATGATTTTGAAAAATCATCGAGAAATGCAGCACTGATTTCTGTGGCAGACAGAATTTTTTTTTTTTTACAAGTCAGTTAAACCATACTGACCTCAAATGGCAGTAGCATAATTTTTTTAAACCCATGGAAAAAATATTCCAGAGTACTATGCCACTTGCACATAAGCGCTAGAATTGTGACTGTCAGAACACAGAGCTTCAGCAGTTACACCTATTTGCATTGGAAAACATCTTTGTTTTCTTTCCAAATTAAGTGCCCAAATTCCACCCTGTTATCTCATGACTTACAAATTAGCACATCCAGGTGGGAATATTTTTCACATACATTCTACTAAGACTATTAATAACTGTTAATTGTTATTAAAATAAGTGTCATTTCTCTCAGAATTTATCTTGGTGCTTCATGCAGACAGTTGATGACAAATGAGTTCACAAGTCAGTAAAACGTGTATTACAGAGATACTGTCTAAAACCTTAGCTGCTTTCTTAGTTGAACATTTTTTGTTAAAGCCTACTAAGTTTTTAGAATATGTAATAGAATGCAATTAACACAGACTTTTACCTCATCATCATGGACCAATTCTTTTTTCACTACTTTCATAGCATAAATTTGATCATTCTTTTTTAACCGAACTAAAAGAACTTTGGCATAACTTCCACGTCCGATAACTCTGATCAAATCAAAGTCCTGTAGTCCAAGTCCCTGAGAAATCTTAATTCCATCCATTCCATCAATGACTGGTTTGATATCCTGTATAAAAAGAAACACATGCTAGAAACAGAAGACATTTTCATAACAAGTAACTATTAAAGCAAAGAGCTCTTTAACCACTGGACAGAATTTGCTGAGTTTGCTTGCCATTGTCGCCGGCACACAGATCTGATTATAACACACTTGTTTAGAAACGCTTGGTTGGTATTGGTTTTGCTCTTACTAAAAGTCACTGTGGTTTTCAAGGCAGTAGTTCATTCAATTAATTATTTAAATATTTCCTATTGGAAAACAGAAGGCAACGCCTTGAGATATGAGGTTTTGTTCAAATTTTCAAACCGCAGGTGATGTGGAATTATCCTTTGCAGTAACTGAAGAGCATCTTTCATATTGTGGCAGACATTGTGAAGTAATAAATTTGTACCACAATGTCTGCCACAATATGAAAGATGCTCTTCAGTTAGTGCAAAGATAGTCTTAATAGATTTATTTATTAAGACTATTTATTTATTAATTATTTATTAAGGCTACCTAAAAAGAAGACAGATAAGGAAACAATTATTTGCTAGTGAATATACCTGTCTTGGTTTCAGTTCAGACAACAGCTGTCTGTATCAAGTTCACTACAGTTTTAAGGAAAATGAAGATTTCTAATAGGCGTCTGGGAACACACAGAAGCAGATGCCAGGATCCCAAATGTGAGAATTTGCAGGAAATACTCCACTGTGAAGAGCGTTCTTTTGAAATTCATTATTTAAAAAGAGATAGAATTTATCTTAACTGTTGGCTGGAATTAGATGTGAACATGTGAGACTGAAGATCAAGCAGACAAGTGCAGCATGTCCTTTGACATTTCATGTTTTGCTATTACATACAATGCTTTGACATACTTCTGTGGCCTATTTTTATCTGACCTCATACTACTGTACTTGTAGACAGATCAGCATTCTGCTGAACTAGGGAAAGTATTTATATAAAGAATCCTGATCTAGGATTGACTGCTATTAGAAGAGATTGCTCTGAGCTTAAAGATTCTAGGCAACAAAGCTCCCAGAATGCCACTTCCTCTCTGTAGGATACCTTAAATTATTTTAGTAAAGCTCAAAAGGCAGGTGGGAAAATCAGAGCAGCATAATTCAGGACAGTTGAGCAAACAGCATCTATCAAAATTTAAACACAAACAGCATCTACCTGAGCACTAACCATCACAGAACTCAGCAATGCTAGAGAGCAATTAAAATTCTCTGCTGTGTTTTAAATTTATGCCCTTCCATCTATGAATTTAAGATAAAAATTTGAAGACACGTGACTGAAAATAAGGCAGTCACTTACCCATGAGCAGGAACTATTCAAGTGCAAAATAATGGCAGTGACAAGTATTGTAGTGAAGACAGAGGGGAAAAAAGGTACAGGCTTGCTAAAAGTGGGATATCAAACTAACTGCTAGTGTTTTGCAGAGTGCATCCTATTTAATTTAAATATGTCAGAAGTATTGTTAAAAGAAATGCCTTGAAGCCCTTTAGAAGTAAAGCATATTGGGATTTTTCAAACTGCTAAAGGGAATAACATTCTTGGCATGCCAAGATTGTGTCAGACCATCTACAAAAGAGCTGAAAACGTTTATTGCACGTTATTCTAGATGTATTTCCACAGGAGCTGTCCATAAATTATTAGGTATTATTTACATGAAACATCTCAGAGAGCTGGATAGTTAATGTGTTATCAGACTGAACCAACTTTCACAATGACAGCCTGCAGAGGTAGCCTGAGGGTGATAAAGGCTGACATCCATTAGAGACAGCACACAAGATAAAAATGTCAAAGCCACTATTTGTTGCAATGACCGAAGTAAAAGCCTTTGCTAAATCACTGTTGTTCCAACGTGAATGGACTAAAGAAAAACAACAAAAAAAAGTCTTTCTCGCATCATGACTGAGATAACAAGAGTTGTATACAGAAGAAATCTGAAAAATCTAACAAAAATGCTTAAAAAAAATTATTTTCAGAAAGAAAACACCTACTTTTTTTTTTTAAAGGTAGCAGAAAAAATAGGACAAATAATTAGCTATTTTTATTAAAAGTTGTATGATTAAGAGTGTGTAAATGTGAATTACAAAAATATTTTTAAAACATACCTCAGAGTCATCTTTAATGTTGTCATGTTTCCGGTTTGAAGGAATGTAGGGAACTGTAAAAGAAATCAAACAAGTAGTCTGGTTAAGGCCTTCATCAGAAATAATTTTTAAAATTTATAAATGGAAAGATGCTTCAGTATTTTAGGGTCAGCAGTTTGCTTTAAATACTACGGAACAGTTGATCCTTTTTTTCCACTTTATTCTTGTAATCCTGACAGCAGATACTAAGGGCACTGCGGAAACAAGCACCTCGAGACAGTAAGAAATTCACCAATGAACCTCTCAGCTCATAATAGTATCCGACCAAGGCCAGAGCTAGTTTTGGAGAACAGGTAAGATAAACGGGCCCTTAAAACACGACGGGTTAAACCATCAATAATATTAACCTAGAAAGAGTACTCCACATCACAGAAAACTAAGAAATAGTTGAAGCCTGGGGATGCATTTATATTAGCATCATCGTTTGGATCTGAAATGCAGAGGTTTTGTTTGTTCTAAAAAGTAAATCTAATGTTGCTAATTGCTCTGTCTTTAACTCCACATTCTGGAATGGTTTCAGAGCACATGAATTCAGGACGAAAACGAATCAGATTATATGCTTCAGAAGAACATTTACCGTAATTGAGTCCCTAATGATCATTTAGTCCAAACTAGAGCTGATTCAAAGTAAACTTGAAAAAAATCAAACCAGGTAGACTGGAAACTGGGCCTCCAAGTGGGGAAACACAGGAATTCCAACTTAACAAGAAAGTACTCACTTCCATCAGTTTCTTCTGAAGGGAGGTCGACTTCATCATTTTTATCATCTAACTGAGGTTCCTGGGAAGGCATGACCGAATCCTTGCAAAATACATAAGTTATATAGGTAAAAAATGTCAGTTTATGGAGTCCCTTTTAAGTACGTCTTGCCATATAGCTACAAAACAATGAGAACCTTACAATTGTCTCTTCCAGAATGAAAACTGGATTTTATAGAAAGTATTTCCAAATATTAACATTTTGTAATGCATTATAAAACCAGGCTACCAAAAGCCGAAATGCTATGTCGACTGTTCTCTGCAACAACAACAGATGTGTAGCTGTCTTCTAAAAGTCAGATGTATATTTCATTGCAAAGTTCAAATTTCCATTCTATTTAAGACTTCTGAGTGTTTCACATGGCACTGCAACAAAGCAAACACTTCAGCATGATGTTACACGCTCCATTTAGAGCACTAGCAGATTCCTTTCCTGTTTAAAAATCATGAATTGTTACTCATTGTGCAAGGGTATTGCATAAATTGGTAAAAATCACAACATCAAACAGTTTTATAGTACATTTGCACCCCGGTCTCATTCACAACTCATAATGAGACATGTAGGACTATTCCAGTAGGTATAGCAACACGCATAAATAAATTGGCAAAGAATCCAGTAATGTCAAGGCAAGTCATAACAATACCAATAAAGAAAAAATATTGTCTAAATTCTGAGTTAGAAAAAACACAATGCAAGAACCAGCGAGGTACTGGTTACAGTTTGTGAGGAGTGTAGGGAAGGGCTAAAATTCAGGGACACAGACTAATGTTTAAAGCCTAAGACAGACACCAGACTGGCATATGGGGTGGAATGGAGAGGATGAGAACAGCACTGGAGGAACTGAGATGGCAAGAACGTGAAAGCAACAAGCCTTTTTGCAAGCGGTAGTGCAAAAACCACACTAGGGCCTTAGTTCTTAAAACGTTCCCACAGGCTAAAAGGAACAAAAGCTAAGATTGACAATGAGAACTCTCATCTATCTGTGAAATACAGCAGGCCTTCTGGAGAAGTCAAACTGAAGCTTGCTCACACTTCAGTCATACCACATTCATTTCTCACTTTGTCCCTACTACTGCTCACAATCCAGAGGCTTGTCCTCCACAGACATTTCAGGAACTGAAAACCAGACACCGCCAAGTGTTACAAATCTACAGCCACGCACAGCATTCCATGACTTTGGACGCACATCTAGAAACAGCAACACAGGACACAATGAAACGTCTTTGCTTTACACAGAACGCAAACTCACCATATGCCTTTTGCAGGTCAGTGGGACGAGTATATGACAGCGTTTATGGACCAACAATTTGCAGTTGATACACTTGTAGCCTTGCCTTCCGAGACCCCATATCCTTTCACTGCACTGGCCACAATACGCTCTCTGAAAGTCAGAACGCACATGATCACTTCCACTGTCAATTCCTGTCTGTAGGTGAGTAGTTAGCTAGCAGCAAGCATCCACCCTGAAAGAACCCATCCTAGTCACCTCCCAACAGATATTCCACAATAATTCTTTTAGAACAGCCAGGGTTTCCCTAATAACGGGAGATTACACTTCATACTTAGAATTCAGCTAAGTGCTGAATCTTTTTAAAATAAATGTTAAGAAAACAAGTATCTCAAGCATATGGAATACATTACAGCCTAACAACAGCAAATTATTCTTGGAGAATAAGTATATTTTGAATTTCAGGTTCTGACAGAGGTTATCCAAAACAAAACTGACATGAATTTGTACTACATAATTATGCATAAAAAGGAGGAAAAACTAGCTGTTTTGGAGAATGCTGGCATAAAATGTTACAAAAGACAAGTTAAAGTGTGAGGAATGTTCTACATCTGCACCTATACTTCAACAGTGGTAGAACATCAGTAGAAACTTTGCATAATGAAAACTCAGTTATCAAGTCTGAGGCAAAAACTCCGTACATTGCATTATTTAATATCAAAAACATATGGCCTTTTAATACATGCAACAAAATGGCACCTGAATAAATTCAATCAACATGAGGACAAATTCAGAAGTCAGACATCCTACTGCTGACTTTAACAGGGCAGGTCTTTAAATCATTTTTCCAGGGTACGCGCGCTGTGGTCATTTTATCCACTTTACCCAAAGTGCCAAAGAGCAGTCAGATTCTGACATGCCAGGAAGTCACCTAGTCTCAGTCAGCCCTCCACACAGTGCACAGGTTGCCAACACAAGTATTGCTTGTTATTAATCTGCAAATTTTCTCCAATAATTACCGTAGCAGGCTAAGACACTGCCTATCATTCTGCAAGCTGCACATTAAGCCCTGCACTCATCCTCCATTTCAGGCTTAAACGGAACTCTGCAACCGTCCCAAAGCATCAGAACAGTGCAAGTCTGTTCCTCCCAGCAAATGGCAAGTTTGAGTGTGGTTATTCACATCCTCAGACTAATGAATCACACACGCTGTCCTGCCCAGAAGTGTAACGCTACTGTAAATCCTCAGTAGTAGCAGTAGGAAAAAAAAGTTCAAAGAATGGATCATTTTTTAAGAAGTATTTAATGTATTGCCCTTCTTTTATTGTGATAGTTGTAGAAAACAAAACTTAACTACATTCCATTTGTCTGTACAACTAGTCCTCCTCGATCAGGAGAAATCCAAACTGCATTGCCCAGGGTGGGGGGGGGAAGCCCAAACCAAAAACATACTGTCTAATAAGAGAGGAAGCCTTGAACACCTACAGTCACTTCTTTCAAAATACTTGATCCATCAGGCCTCCTTCAGTATTCTTGTATAGGTTTGCCAGCAATAATATTAAGACTAAATAAAATGTCTTAGGCCCTGGAAATGACATACAAGAAAATAATCTCATTTACTTCAGTCAGATGCAGGGGAGCAAGTATTATTAAAAAAAAAATAAAAAAAGGATGCAGGGGTTGTTCCAAATTCCTTCAGTAACACAGGTATCCCTCTCATACCTCCAAAAAAGGCATACAAACACAGCAACAACGAAGAGTTAACCTTTACATTATGTTCAATAAGATTGAAGTTTAGATCCTTGCATGCGTTCATTTACCTGAACTATCTGAAAAAGTTTTAAAAGGTTATTTTGAAAAATAAATTAATTCATAAGCTAATACTCCAGTGTTAAAATTCAGTCAACATTAAAATTTGGTATCTAATTCAGTAATACACACTCATATATGACCATAATTTATTATTCATTTATGCATTTTAATGTCACATTTTACAGTTCCTGTCAACTTTATTAGTAACTTCAGTTGGATATGGTTTGTAAGATTTCATTTGTATACAGACAGTTATAACAAAGTAGCCTTCCTTAGGATTGTTGACAAATGGGTATGTTAATAAGGTTTCAAAATATTTACGTGTATTTATGTGTATCTTTGCCCAATTTAAAAAAAAAATATTTCCAAAATCTGTAACATACTGGGTTATTAATGTGGCAGGTATGCATTCACAATGCTTGAAATACATTTGTTTTAACTACGTAGCAAATAAGCACAAGAAAGTTTGTTTCATATCATAAAGTAAAAAAATGAGTTGGTTCATCATATCATACAAATGCACGTTATAATTCAGATACAGGACTTGTACTTTTCACATATGCAGTGATTAGATACCGAGTTTTAAGGGGCTTTTCCTTCTTTCAATGCAGTTTTGGGGTGGGGAGCACTAGGAAAAAAAATTGCTAATTTAATTTAAAAAAAAAACCTGTTACTGCTGAGTCAAAAAGTTAACTGACCTGACTGTACTCAATTTTGTGTTGAATTCCCAAGAGTGTATACTACATTTGTATATACGCTGCAATGCTTCGCCTTAATGGGATAAGCGAAGGAGGAGTCTCAGCCTTAAAGCTACAATCACTTGCTTATGTGGATTAAGTCAGATTCTTAATGCAGTTGTATTTTAGCTCAATAAACCAGATTTTTTTTCTTAATTAGATTACGTAATACCTCAGATTCAAAACAGCTAAAGCTAATATCGAGAGCTCTAATCTTTAAGAATGACAGAGTACTGAAGGTAAAAGATTATGCTAACAAGCAAGCAAAACCACAAAGAGTGGAGAGGAGAAAAGCTGCTCTAAGTATGCATCCGTTTAAATAGTCACAAAATCATTGTTTTAGAGACTTTAAAAATAAATTATTTCCACCATTCATATATTATTAACTCCACCTAAGATTCAAAGACTTCCAAGTTTTTCTCATTGTTATGACCTGAATAGCAGTGCACAGACTGAGAAGTCACAGGAATAAGTATCTCGCTTTTCCTTTCTTTTCAACACTAAAATACAGAAAAAGCACAGACTGAGAAAACAATTACCACAGAACATTACCAAACCCCAACATTTTATGCAACAGTACTCACTCTGTTAAAACGTTTGGCTTGAAACAAATGCCCATTCACTCGGTACAGCTTCCTCCATCTTCTGGCTCCACGTCGGTAGATTGATTCTAAGAAAGAAATTAAAAAGGTGTAAAGCAGCAGCATGGCAGCACAGCAATACCAGACACACTATGTTAAGCAAGTTGTGACTTAAAACAATCTTGCTTTTCTAAATATCAACGCACAGCTAAAATCCCTGCTGCATTTTTTTTTTTTTTTTTTTTTAAGGCAGCCGTAAATGACAGCTTCTGCAGGATGTGCTTTCACCACTGCCTCTCCCTTTTCTCTGTCCCTGTCTCTTTTTCCTCACATGATCGTAATCTCGTTACAGTTTCTTGGCTGCTGGCTGTTCAGGCTCAGGTAAGAGGGACAGATAACTGTTAAAGAAACAGCTTCCTCCGGTAAAATTACAACGCTGATCTCACGGTGTCACCTTCACGTGTAAACACAGAAGGGATGTTTGGTGCTAGTAATGCTTTAAATATGCCATATTAAAGGAGTGACAAGTCTTGAGAGCTACATTGTTTGACCTAATTTTTATCTTGCCATTAAACATTACCAAAATATTTCTTCAGTTAGGGAAAGAGTTTAAGTCCAGGTCTGCAATTATTTCTAATATATTCAAAACCTAACAAGAAGAAATCATTTAATGTGCTTAAGCCAGGCTTTTCAAGAGGCCATACATGACAGCCCCTAGCAACTACTCCAAATTACCTTTGTTGGCACTTTTCACATACGGATGTGCAATCTTTGTGTGACTGGCTAATTAGAGAATTTGATATTTAATACTAACTGCAGAAAGGTGTGTTGTGGAATACTGGCCCTACTCAGAGCCGCACACAGCTGCCATGGTGACGCGGCCAACCCCTGTCACATCACCAGATCGTGAGCAACCCCAGTGGGTACTGGGTGGAGTGGGGAGTACAGGGGGAAAAGGAGAGAGGGGCGAGGTAAACAAAAAATTCAGCAGTGATGTTAAAATTGACAATGTACCCCAGCTATCAAGAGGCTAAAAAAATAAGAAAAGGTCAGATTTTGCAAGATTTTCATTGCTGAATAATTAGTTCTAATTAAACCTTTTAAGAAAGTCAAATTTAGGAGTTCTCAGTTTCACTGAGAATATGTAAAGCTAATGTAATATTTAAAGCTAACAAGCACATTTTACACAATGAGACAAGCCTGACACACCCCCTTAAACACTTCCAGGAAAAGTACTTTACAGTGTACCTTCTTGAAAAAGAAATGTGAAAGACTAGAACAATTCTTACTTCTATATCATTATTTTAAAGCTATCTTCACTAACGTGATGAGTAAGATTTCCCAAGACAACGTTTTAACTGTATGCCTTTTTAAAAATAAATTATCTGTACTAGTTATAACACAACAACACAGTTGGCAGCTTGTACAGAATATATTTCATCTACTTCAAACAGAAAAAACAGTAAGTACAGCAGTTTCATAAGGAATGGAGAACTAAACAGCACAGAAAGTACAAACAACTCCATCTGAGAAGACAACAGTAAAATATACACTTTTATGTGATATGATGTGTATGGTTGCGGTGTACGGTATATGATCTGTATGTATACATGCTATATTTGGTACACAGGTACACTGGTTCTGCTAGCCAAAAAACCCCTCAGCTTCATAACAAGCTATTTTGTCTGGTGAATATAAAGTGGTCCCCTCTTCTAGCCTGTTACCTTAACAGGATCTACTATATCACTTTATTTTTCTCTTCCTAGAAAAGCTAGAACTTCCCTGTAATCTCAGTCAGGAAGCTGAACAGTGGAGGGGGGTCCTGTTGGGTTTTGTTTGTTTGTTTTTAAACTGAAAGTCCAATATTATGTTAGCTGTTAAAGCTGTCCTTTAATCAGTCTAATAAGTGAAACAACCTATAACAATCAATATTGTGTGTAAAAAAAAAAATATGTAAAGTTCACTAAAACACCCCAGACAATACAGCAAAAAACCATTTAAAATAAAAACTTTGATAGACATTGCTACGTTCTGACAAGGAATTAAACTGCAAATTTATAATCCTCAGAAGTTGATGCAAAACCATCTTAAGCTTTCATCTTTAATGCTTGTCTTTCAAGTTTCAGTTACATTTTAAATATCCAGACCCTATCAAAGATGAAGTCTTATTTTTATAAAAAACTCAAACTTTTTCATTGTCAAAAGATAATGCAAGTAGTAAACAGCTCCTTTGTTGAAAAGTTATTTTACCTTAATATTGAGGGAGCCAAAATCACAGGCTACCGACACACAACGCGTGAACACTGATTACAATACTGGGTCTGATTTTAGAGACTATTTCTGTCCTTCAAAAGCAAGGCACATAAAAGCATTGAAGTTTCTGTGACTCCACAACTCTACGGTGCCAAATCCGCAACCATTCAGATGTTACTCTATTTGCATGCGCAAATGTTTACTTTGCAAGCATTTGAAACAGACATTGCACTATTAAATGAATTGTTAGCGCTTTGGAAATAAACCCAACAACTTCTCAAAGAAGCTGAAAGACGTCACGCCATAGAAGTGGCAAAGATAGTTACTGGAATCGAGGTGCTTCGCTTGCTATAGCTCTTCAAAATCCACCAAATATAAACTTTAAAGCAAACAAAAAACCTCTGCTTTTTCTAAGTGTAAAGAAAATTTAAATGAAAATCTAGCAAAATTGTTGCAAAGTTTTCACAAACATCAACAAAAAACTGTTCCGCCGTTTGTAGGATGGCTTTTCACCATGAGAAAAAAACCTTCACAAGGGTTTTTTCCAAAATAGCTAATTGATTCATTAGACAAAGCACCATATGGAAGCAACCTAATACATCTGTGTTCTGAACACTGGCTTATCACCGACATGAGGAATATTCAGTGAATGATAAGTTAACGAGCAGCTTGTGCTGATGGAGTCCGTAAATAAAGGAACAAGTCACTTCCCTAATTAATGATAAATATTAAATCAAAGTCAGGGTTTTATATCATATACACATGAAGTAACAGTCTAATAAAACTGAACTTAATGTAGCCCAGCTTTAAAGAGTAGGAACTCCTACAATTTACCGCTATGACTGCCACGGATTCAGTGTAGTGTCCAAGGCAAATCAGTTCCTATTCCTCAGCTCTAAAATGGGCCAAGGTAAAAAATGAGGAAACAGCAATCATTTTAAGACACACCTTTGCATCACAAGTTCTATTATTATTACTGCACAACAAGATTAAATTTATACAACCATACAATATGTTCTTACTATTGTCAATACTAGTATATTGTCACGGGATTCTGTGATTCTTGATAACTATGAACTAAACCAAGTTTTTACAGCCATGATTAATTCCAGTCACCTAGAAAAAGGAGTGCTATCACAAAGACAGGAGTACTTAATTACTACATTTAATGAAAAGGGCTACTTTTTCATTAATTTTACAGTACACATCAGTTAACTCATTAAGGACTTTCATGTTAGCTGCCTGGAGGCTGAAGGAGATCTCATACCTCTAAACAAAGTAATCCTTCCTCTCCAACAGATATTAGAGACAAGCCTTCATCTAACAAAAAAAAAATATATTTTTTTGAATATTCATTTTGCAGGTGAATGGGTTTAGAGGAAAACTTAGAGATGTTTTAAGCTGCTAACAGGGATAACAAGTTTTTGTTGGGGAACACAAATATATATACTAATTACAATGAATGTACTGAAATTTATCTACTTCCAAGGTTGGAAAATTGGAAGGAAAAAAAAAAAAAGACTGTTTTTCAATTTAAGATTACACAGGAAATAAAAATACTCAAACTGAATGCCTGAAACAAAATGAACCAGCTGCCTCTAAATAAAAAGCAGCATGAAACAACTGACTGTTGCTGTTGTGCAATTCTTCCCTCTGTTGTCAAGCTGTGCAACTACATCACTAACAGTAATGCACAATGAACCTTGTAAATATATTTAATATTGGTTTTTCAAAGACATTCCGTAGGGTTTGGGTTTTTTCATCTTTTAAAAAATATTGTAGGAAAATACTTTTACAGTAAAAATTAAATACACCCAAAAAAGTTAACTGCGGATATAAGTGGATGAGCAATTTGTCTATTGTCCAGTGTTTATTCTGAATTAACTCATCTACAGAAGATACTCCCTCGATTCAAGAATGACCCCCTCAGAACTTAACAGAAAGGATGTGAACCTTGCCTTTGAAAATGTAACTTGGTAATGTAGGGAGAAATAGAAGGCAGCACAATTATTTTTCAAATGACAACATACTTTCCCAGCACTGGAGAAGAAAAACAATTTACAGGACAGGCCCAACCTGCCTACAGGCACAAAAATATTATTTTTCCATCTGAAAGTTTAGAAGTGCTTGTATTTTCCAGAATATGTAAAAGAATTCACCAGTTGTCTGAAAAGTGTGGTTTACACCAATGAATGGCAGTAAGATCATAGGATGGTTTGGGTTGGAAGGGACCTTTAAAGGCCACCCAGTCCAACACCCTGCGAGGAGCAGGGACATCTCCAACCAGATCAGGTTGCTCAGAGCCCCGTCCAACTTGGCCTGGAATGTTTCCAGGGCATCCATCACCTCTCTGGGCAACCTGGGACAGTGCTCCACCACCCTCAGTGTAAAAAATTTCTTCCTTATTTCCAGTCTGAATCTACCTCTCTCTATTTTAAAACCATCACCCCTCGTTCTGTCACACCAGGCCCTACTGAAGAGTTTCTCCCCGTCTTTCCTATCAGCCCCCTTTCAGCACTGGAGGCCACTCTAAGGTCTCCCCGGAGCTTCCTCTTCTCCAGACTGAACAGCCCCAGCTCTCTCAGCCTGGCCTCACAGGAGAGGTGCTCCAGCCCTCTGACCATCTTTGTGGCCTCCTCCGGGCCCGCTCCAACAGGTCCATGGCTTTCTTATGCTGGGGGCTGCAGAGCTGGATGGATGCAGTATGGCCACAAAAAAAATTATTTCCTCTGCATTTGGATTTACAAATCCAATTCCAAACTCTGCTTTTATGTGATCGAACTATAATGAAATCTTTTACTATACTAAGCACAGAGATAATTTGCTATTGCTGCAAATCACTTCTCAGAGATTAATGCAACTTGTTTACAGGCCAATTACACCGCCTGCCAGCTGGACAGTATGAGAATGCCCACTTTTTGTTTTGTTCTTTTAATGTTTTGCTGAGCAGACAAGTGAGCATTCTTTCAAAACCAACTCATGAATTACAAGTAGGAAATTGATACTGGTATCTCAGATAGACTCTAAATTAGACAAAAAGATAACAAAAATAATTAAAGATAGAACAAATTTTTGAAAAGTAAATTCTAAAGAACTTTGGTAATATGTTGTTTCACACATCTGTTACTTACTATGTCCCAAATAGTTCAATTTAAACAATAAAACTGCTTTCTGAAGCATGTAACAGACACACATTGTATGGTATGCTAATCAGCCCTTCTTTTTATTACGAATAAGCTGCTAGGTACAATTGCAATTCCTTTCCAGAAGTTAGAAAAGCAGAAGAGTATCCTTAACAGTGTATAGGTATCAACTGCTTTCACCTCTTGCAGTTATTAAAATGGTCAGAAGATAGCATTTTTTAAATTTAATTTAAAACTGATTAGCAGTTGGGGAACCATATCCCCATCCTTTTCTTTTTCAACAGACACTAAAATTAACTACAAAGTCAGATTAACCTCTATTAAAAAAAGTCAAGCCAAATTAAGATAGCAGTAATGACAAAGGAAGTGTACTGCACACAGCATCGGCTATCTGTATCTCGAACAGCAACATTTACCCAGCATTT
Source organism: Ardeotis arabs (assembly GCA_011801015.1). NCBI lineage: Eukaryota > Metazoa > Chordata > Aves > Otidiformes > Otididae > Ardeotis > Ardeotis arabs. Next base: position 128,817 of record JAAGAY010148269.1, on the reverse strand, counting down.
ACTGCAACGCAGCTAGAATACACTTCGAATATCCTGTTCCCCACTGGCACAGAAGGGCGTCAATTGACTCCCACTTCAGCACTGCTGGGTGGAAAATTTGTCCTCTGTACACACTCATTTCTTACGCACGACCTCTTGCATACTGGTCCAATACTGGTGGCATTCAATACACAGGAGAAAACTGAGAAACAAAGGGATCTAAAAACTATTTTCAAAAATACAGACTTTCAAACAAACAAAAAAATACTATCTTATATTTATGGGGGGAAAAAAAAAAAAAAAAAGAGTTTCGACAGTACCTAAGTTGTCCTTAAAAGTTCCCTTTACTTGTCAGAGGGACTGATCAATCAGAAAAATATTGTGGATGAGGCCTCAGAGATGCACCTCGGAGACATCCAGTGTGCAAGACAATGATGCATCCTACCAAAATAACAAGACAGCTAAGGCTATGAAACAGGACATCCAAGGATTTCACTTAATATCTCTTGAGTAAAAGAAAATAGTCAACTGGTACTTTAAAAAGAGGTATCTAAGCATTTAGTAGGAGAAACAGTTTATAGAATTGTTTCTTGAAAATCGTCACGGAAATGTAGCCCTCCAACAATCATGGCAAACGCATAAGATAACTCGGCATTTTTCTGGCAAACAAACAAAAAAAAAAAGACAGACTTAAAAAAATCTCATAACAGGATATAGCAAAACCCACATTTTCAATCGATCCAGACTGCCTTAACATCAAGTACAAGGACTGTAACTGATTTGGTTAGGCTGCTGAATGCAGCAAATCCTGTGCCAGAAGCAGCCGTCTGTCTGGCTTACACACAAGCTGGGCGACGCGCAGGAACAGAGTTATAACTTGAACCTCACGCAAAACTGAACATCACCTCCAGCAAAGAAATGTAACATACCTACATGGCACTCAAAACATTCGCTTCTTTTCATTAAAGACTGCTTGCATGTTCGAGTTGAACTGTTGAATACTCTTGCAATGGTACCAAGATGGATTAATCTGGCATTAATTTATGGTAAGAGCAGGATTCTGCCAGCCACTGGGTGGAGAAATTGTGGCAAGCGTGGGTGATCCACTCACTTCCATACTGAATTCTAGAACACCGACTGTGGAGTCGCAGAATTGGAATTATCTTTCTACTTGTGAGACTTACCATGTACTAAGTAATCACTAATGACCCTTAAGAACATGACTCAGTGACTAAAGGCCAGAGTTTACTTGTATACTTTAGCCAGTCAAAGCAAAGAATTTTGTCAATTAAGTGAAAACAAATCTGGTATTCATGCATTTGCTGAAAAGCGTTGATTTGTTTTAAATATACAACGATACACTGACTTGTATACAGGGTCTATAGAAGTCTTAGCGTATGCTCAAAATACTACAAATGAACTTTCATTTTCTTTGGAAGAAGCATAATTATACTGGAACAAAATAACACAGCATTACAGGACAAAATAATAGAAATTATTCAAATGGAATAGAATTATTCAAATAGAATTTGAAAATAACGAAGCACCCAAAGCGCTACTCAAGAAGTCCTCACTAAACTCAGTTACTGGATGCTACTCCAGAAGCGGAGCTGTCCTGCTCATGAGGATCTCATGTCAGTGATCACAACCTGCTGTACGTCCTCCTCAGCATCTCTCACTGACACGTATGCATTTCACAAGGCTGTCCCGAACACGGGAAAAAATAATGCTGTATTTGTTACTCTAATTTGAAAGAACGTGTTACGCAAAGGGATGGAAGACAACTGGTGGTGGATCCATACTTTTGAAGGTGAAGAACTTTTTTGTTTAGGAAAGAAAAAAGTTCAAATTTTCCCATCTCTAACTTGGCCTTCTGTGCAATTTTAAACTTTACACCCTTTCAGGAAGTGTAGTTGGCTCCTCCTGTTACAAAACCACAGCGGTTACACGCACTACAAAACCAAGCTTGCACTGTATTGTCAATAAAAGTCCAAAAGGTTTCTTTTGATGACTGCATCACATACTCCCCCAAAATAACAATCACTGTCATTAAAATATTTACTACAATGAAAACTTAATTTAATGTTCTATTAACATGAATTAATACTTGCATTAAAAGTTTTTAATCAAGTTGAAAGAGTATTGAACCAGTACTTATTTAAATGATTTAATTCTTTAATTTACCTAATTTAGTACTGAAGTAATCAAAATAAAGTTCAGAGTATTTAAGCAACCTGTAGCAAAATAACTTCAGCACGAGATGAAGCATTTCTTCAGTACTAAACTCCATTTATGCAGAAACCTCTGACCAGTATTCTTACCTGAACTAAAGCTGGCACCCTTATTTAGGTATATTTTTATCCCGACATTGCTCATTTTTCATGTTTACAAATTGTATAGCTTCAACTAAACCTCTGTAATTTGCATTCAGCAAGCACTTAATGCAACAAAGCCCAGATTAGTGAAGCAGAACACATTCATCTTTTCTAGTCTACATCTGCATCCACTTTGCAGGCCACTTTTTTTTAAATAAACTGCTGTGTCTTAGTACATACATGAAGTACTACGTTCCGTTATAAACAAAAGCCTGGTAACAGAAAGCCTCTGTCTTCTATACAATCTGGAATTACTGAAGGCGTCAAACAAAGAAGCGAGGAGCAACCCAATGAAGTTTCTTGCAGGAATTTGGTTCTACTTTCAGTTGTCAGTAGTCTGCGTTATTTAAGACTTGCCGGGGAATTTTCATCTAGACTTGACATCACACATTTTCTAGAAAAAGTTAATCCTTTGAGTACACGTGATTCACATCTATTGGTGGTTGAAAGGGGTGAGAATTGCAGTTCTTTTTGTGCCTGAGCTGCAAAGCAATCAGAAGGAACTGAACCCAGCTCGTCGACATGTGATCAGTCAAAATTTGGTCTGATCAAATTTTCACCGAGTCTCCTTCTTTATTGTACATAGCAAGTTATAACATGTCTACTGAAAAGGCTGGAGGGGAAAAAAAAAAGTTAACTACTGACAATCCCCTAGAAAACATTTGAGAAGAATTCATTTTAAGAGCCCCACTTCTTGTCCTGTAGTAAACTGTTAATTAATTTCACTTTATCCATGCCATACAGGATTTTTGAAGTCATTGTATTATATTTCATCGGTTGTCTTTTTCTAAGTTGAAGTCCTGGTCTTGTTCTCCTTGCACTGAAACCTTTCCTGGCTGTGGCCTGTTCCGTACATCTGATTTTCCCCTTATTTCACAGCCAGTAGTACAATTCTGTTTGTATTTAGAACTGCCATAGAACATGAAGCTGATGATCAGAGAACCACCAAAAGTTCCAAGAACCTGTACTTAGAATGAAATTGCAATTAAAATTAGCTAAACCTCCCCAACTTAAGCAATGCATTTACCACAGGTTGTTCATGCCTACTTCTCATGAAAAGAATGGAGTTCCTATATTTAGGTTGCTACCATTTGTATTAAATTGATGTTATTTCCTAAGGTTTTTTCCAGTGCATATCAAATTACTTGACTCACCCTCAAGTGATAGGCATCAACATCTATTTGATTGCCTCATCACTAAAAATGCAAAATTGTTGAAGAAACCCACCAGCTATTCAAAAGGGATTTAACATTTATTTCAAATTAATAACAGTTTTGTAAGGTGGCCTTCACGATGCCCTTGAAATCACTATTTGGTTCCTACAGTCTCGTGTTAGGACACATTTTCTGAGTCAAGCTGTTTTCCTTCACAGCATGGTTCCGTTACTTCAGCCTATGATCCACTCTAAAACAGTTCCATTTCACTTCCCAATGTTTACATTCTTCCAGTATTAGCAGAAAGACAGAAATTCAGTTTAGCTATTACTTCCTAAAGGTGTACTGTATCTTTTGGAAGAAATCAGACTCGAGTGCATTTCTCCGAATTCTTTACTCAGGGGCTGGTAGGGGAGGGATGCCATCCGGAGGGACCTTGACAGGCTGGAGAGGTGGGCGCGTGCAAATCTCATGGAGTTCAGCCAGGCCAAGTGCAAGGTCCTCCACGCTGGTCAGGGCAATCCCAGATACAAATACAGGCTGGGCAGAGAATGGGTGGAGAGCAGCCCTGAGGAGAAGGACTTGGGGGTTCTGGTTGATGAGAAGCTCAACATGAGTTGGCAACGTGCACTTGTAGCCCAGAAGGCCAACCGCATCCTGGGCTGCATCAAAAGGAGCGTGGCCAGCAGGTTGAGGGAGGGGATTCTGCCCCTCTACTCTGCTCTGGTGAGACCCCACCTACAGTACTGCATCCAGCTCTGGAGGACGTGGACCTGTTGGAGCGAGTCCAGAGGAGGCCACAAAGACAATCTGAGGGCTGGAGCACCTCTCCTGTGAGGACAGGCTGAGAGAACTGGGGCTGTTCAGTCTGGAGAAGAAAAGGCTCCAGGAAGACCTTATAGCGGTCTTCCAGTACCTAAAGGGAGCCGACAGGAAAGATGGGGAGGGACTTTTGACAAGGACAGGTAGTGACAGGACAGGGGATAGTGGCTTTAAACAGAGAGAGGGGAGAGTTATATTAGACATAAGGAAGAAACTCTTCAGTATGAAGGTGGTGAGGCATTGGAACAAGTTGCCCAAAGAGGTGGTGGTTGCCTCATCCCCGGAAATATTCAAGGCCAGGTTGGACGGGGGTTTGAGGAACCTTGCCTGGTGGAGATGTCCCTGCCCAGGGCAGGGGGTTGGAATTAGATGATCTTTAAGGTCCCTTCCAATCCAAACCATTCCATGATTTTAAGTAGTGTTTGCAGCAATATAAAGTATCACTAAACTTACTATTATTATTTAGTGACAGTAGCTAAATAAAAAAAAACTGAATAGTTTCCAGGGTTACTCATCATACTTGTTATACTCTGGATTAAATTATTATACACTAATTCTAGTACCAGATCAAGTAAATCTTCCAGCTTAGTTTATTCTTTTATGACGCAGATAATTACTGTTTCCCAAGAAAACAACCTTCCATCCCAGAGTTCCTCATCCTTATGGGGTAAAAAATTGCATATGACAGTCTTACGCATCTGTCCTTTCATTTAGTCTGTTAAAGGAAAGCTATAGTGTTTAACATGTTAAAGGAAAGCTATAGTGTTTAACATGTTAAGGAATGCATGTTTAAATCTTTCAAATTAATGACGGTATTTGTCTTTCAGCTTTTGGAAGGGGGCTTTCAGCTCACCCTCCAGAGGAAAGGAAGATAATTATACCAGATCTGCAAAGCTTACACACTGCTTCCCACCTAAAAACTCTTTTGATTTCTACTGTGTCCTTCATTACCTGTGTATAATGTGAGATCCACTGTGTAAAATCATTTTACAATAGTTATTCCTTCTCACAAGTTTACAGTAACATTGAGATAGCTCGTAGTGCTATTGTTAAAAACAATGATTGCACCTTGAAATTAATGGATCAATATTATCATTGACTGCCTGAAGTTTTCCTTTCTTTGCAATCCCTATCAGTAAGAATAGTTTTATCAGAACTGACAACCTAAAGGACAGGGAGTCCTGAGCTCTTCACAGGGCATCTGTGCCCGCTTTACTGAAGAACGCAGTAGATAAACTACTGGAAGAATCATTATTATTATAATAATGAGTATGTTAGTGTAAAAGTAAAGAGGACTACATTACAATTTTGAAGTTCTGCCTTCAAATAGTTTCCGATTTGCTTTTAAGTATTTGCCCACCTAATAATTCAAGGACAAGCACTTAGAGATGCAGAAGTAGCAATGGAACTCCAGAACTACAAACGAGGTGCTTTCCAGTCAATATTGAGATCTCAGCTTTTCATTTCTCCACTACCCAAATCGCTACGTTCCTCCTGTGGTTTAAGGACAGAACTGCACAGTCTGCTCAACACTTAACTCTTGCACTGACAATGATGAGTAGGACTCTCCCACGCCTCTTCCAAAAATCATCCTTTCAGTATGCTGGAAATTAGCTGCTTTTTGCTGTTTTACTTCAGGAGATTTATTTACCATCCAGATCTGTACTAATAGCAAGTCTTCAGTGGCTAGCCAACTGCTATCTCCATCTTACAAGGCTTCACTTCTGAAGCACTCTCCATTTCAAATTAGCAGCACCTCAAACCTCCTCTCACAAAATCTGGTTTCTCACACAGCAGCTCCAAAATCCAAGAGAGAAGTGTTGAAGGGCCCATTCATCTGCCCTGCAGGCCTCTGTGCCTCAGTTAAACATTAAAAATTAGAGACCATAACTTGCAGAGAGCAACTAATTTTAAAAAGTATTACACAGAGTCCCAAGTATAACAACACATAATTAACCTTGACCACACCATTTAAGGGGTTACACAGTAAATAGCTCTTTTCAAGCTACTGAAACAGACAGGCCTAACAAAGGTTTAACAGGCTCACAGACGTCCACTAACTCCAACAAATAACACAAAAAGCTTCACCTTCTTGCCAATTTAGTTACCCCAAATGCCTGTATATCAGAAGTGGATTTACCAACTTATGAGAAGTATATACAGTGGCAGTATGAGAGAACACGGAGGGATGGAGCTACACATTACATTTCAGAGAAGTTTTCTTAAACTAGGGGACATCTTCCCTGCATCATCTGTCCTAATAGTACATCCTGAGCAATAGCTAAGAGAGGGGAGTGGAATAAATGAAAAAAGAACATAGGCTTTTTGTTATGACACCTTAATTATTGCACTGTATTTTTAGTTTATAGCTTACTAACTGGTATAGAAACATCTGCTAAGACATCCAGTATCCTACAGTAAGGGAAGATATCAAACCCCACAATCGGATGCATGCTTTATAATTTCACACCTGAATTATCAGAGCAAAGCCTAGCTCTGTTCTTCATTGGATGTTTCAGAGCTAAGAAAAACATAGAAATTATTTTAGAATTAAAAACATTAAATTATTATAAGCAAAACAGACCTTTAACTACAATTCTGTTTTCAGGAACTTGCACTGTCTCATAATCTGCATGTAAATTTTTCAAATATGCCACATATAAAAAAACCTATGGTACACAGTTCAGAGGACAGAGGAAGATATTTCAGGTACTCTTGAGAAACTATGACACAGCTATTTTCAATTCCTGAGCAACAATCTATCTTACATTAAAAATAGTACAATTTTGCCCTCTGTCAGTTCAATTACTAAAAACCAGGAGAGGGTTACTAGCAGTTTCAAAATTGCCTAATTATCCAGTGCAATCCAATCTATGTCTTCAGAACAGTCTCTATGGTCGCAATAGTTCCTTTCTTCATTGGGGGATGAAATCGGTTCACGTGCTCTGAATAACCTAATCACTGCTGCCAATACAGTAACAAATGAAGGCAAAAACCTGCCTTAGGAGCTAGTAAAATATTTACAGGCCACACTATGGTAGCAAGAAGCCTTTTAGAGCTATTTTGTAGTATCATGCAGAACATAAAGCAAAAATAAATATCTATACCTAAAATAAAATAGCTCACAACAATAATTAGGTTAGTACGATACCTTCACTCAACCTTATAATGAAATTTTCAAGAAAGATGACTTGGGGAAAAATGAAGTCCAAACACCTAATGCTAAAATACTGAGCAGATAAACAAAGAGCATAAGAGACATCCACAACATAGTGTAATCATTGCCAAAAAAAAAAAAAGACAGCAATATCAGCCAGAAATATTAGATAACAACAACATTAGTCTAGTGTCATACCAATGCCATAAGTACTTATACATTAAAAACATATTCATTCTGTTTCATGAAATTTAAAGGTTTCCTAGTCTGCATTTTTCTACTTAATGAAGCCAACAGCAAAACAACCCTAAAATTTATTAGCACTAGCTACCCAAATCAAAGATTAATTTTAATATTACACAGATCTATTTGTTCAGATGTAAAAATGCAGAAGTATACTAGCACAGTTTATTCTGACCATATTAGAAACTAAACAAACCTTAATTCTAAACAAGTATTTCACAATTAAAAACCATCCATCCAAGACAATCCACTAAACACAATTCAACAAAAAGGCCTTAGAAAATGATGCTTCATAATTGTTAATCTTTACATCAGCAATCTTACAATAAACAGGCCCTGAACACATACCGTCAGGGTTTTTTGGATACATTTCTTTCATTAATCTCCCTTATTAGCAGCAGCAGCATCACTCACTCTTCTGTTCTTTTCCTCCTAAAACGCATTCCCCAGGAGTCCTTTCAATGCAATTTTATCAGCATTTCTGAGAGGTCTCTCAGCCACATCCCTACGCACAAGAGGCAGCAGCAATCTCTGCATTTGTAACAATCTATGGCTGCAAAGGAGGGTGGTAGGCAAAGCGACTGTATCATAACCAAAATGCTGAGTTCTATTATCTACTGCACCACACGTACACACATACCGCATCAATGGCCTCAATTCATAACAGCAATCACAATGATGATACATAAAATCTACAGAAAAAGCATGCGTTACTCACTGGGTTTTATTCTTTCGCTTCTTCAGCGTGTAATTCTTTACGCTTTACAATGTAGGAGGTACGAAATGAAACATTTTCCCTTTATTCCACTGATGCCGCTGTTTGAATACCATTAGATACCAAGGACAATAGGCAGGATCAGCTCGAACATTAAGAGCAAATATTTAATGGAAGACTGGTTACCCCCGTCTCTCCCTTTCACATCTCTGCCTCATGTATCCAGGCACGGGTGGTACTGGCTCCCTTGAGAGGCTGTAGCTAGCAGCTGAGGCACAAACTAAAACATGGCATGGATGTCAAGGAGCTGATGTCACAAAAACAAGTATTTCTCCGACAAAACCAGCAATTCCATTAGGGAAGTCCTACAAATCGATAGGAATTGTTCCGCTGAACGTGCTTTGTTATACAATGCACTGCAGCACCAAGAGTGATAAATCAGACGGAGACCCGTCAGGGTAAATACGCTGAGGCTACAATAACTAAGTTATAAACTGCCAATCAGACACCGCGCTTTGCATCACAGTATCAGGAAGGCTGTCACTTGCGAGCACAGAAGAGGAGTACATACCTCAACATTTCAGAAACAACCTTGTTTAATATCACTTCCAAAAGAATAGCTAATCTACTAAAAAAGTAAAAATATTTTTAAATACGGAAGACCGGCCTAAAAGTCTGCCATCTTTATCAGGAAAGATTGTGATAAAGTATTGGAGGCTCCAGGCCAGCAGACGCTAGAAACACCTACGAGAGCTCACATTCAGTCTCTGGGAAGAGATACAACATGTTTTAGAAATCCTGCACCCCACTCACATACCAGCACTGCCATTCCAGCCTGTGGGCAACTGCCTTGCTGAAGGCAAAGGTACTGGGCCAAGCCAAAAAGAAAAGGTGCAAAAATTCAGGAGCAAAAGGAATACAGAGACAACAGAAGTTCAGATGCTGGAGACTGTGCAAAATCTTGTAGATAGCACTGCATCAATATAAGAAAGTAGGTTCTTCAAACACAAAAATAACTTTTCTTAAGGAATGCAAATAGAATTGAAATCAGTAGTCATACCATTTATTGCAGTAACAGATTACACACATTTATTTCAAGCTTTGCTGGCTGGTACAATCTCAAAGCCACTTCAATTTCACAAAGGTTCAATATAGCTAGCAATTATATTATTAGATTTCAACATAAATGCAAAACATTCAGTATGTATTTCTGCACTCTTCTTCCAAAGTGTTATTGTTTTGAAGGAACTGGAAGAAAAACCTACAATTCTACAGACATCCACTGCAAAATATTTGCAATCCAGATCGCATACTATGAGAAACAGTCACTCCATGACCCAATACGAACAAGTCTGAGTAACATACTGCAAATGAAGTTATTTAGCAATTCAATAGTTTTGTTTAAAAACTCCACTTCAAACTGAGTTCTGTAACAAACGAAGTCCACACTTAGAGACTGCTAACTTAAGTAGCATCCCATTTTGGACAAAGCAACTAGTTAACCGTTTGTCTCTGGAAATAACTCAAGGCAAGCTCATAAGCACCTTTATAGCGTAAACATATTGCTCTAGAAAAGTGCATATGTAATATCCTCATTTCTAAAAGGATTTCCCATGAACATAACTACAGTGATAAAGCTACGTAACATTAAAAAAGCATTTGAAACATATTGAGTATTTTCTGAACAAAGGACAATATTTTAGTTCTGTCAAAATTAACAGTCCATTAAATAAACTCTATCACCAACAGCAACAACATTTCCATACATTCTAAGTGCAATCCAGAGGTTTGCCGTATGCCTTTAGCTAACAAGCCACAACACTGACTCCATTAGTTTGTGCTAAATTAGGGCCAATACAATTTAATAGGTCTGTTGTAAAACAATTTGAAAATAGTTACAAACTAGGCCACAATACCAGATTTCCATGCAGGCCCCATGGATGCACAGAGGCCATATGCATTAATTCATTAAATCATGAGAAACCTGACCACAAATCACTTACCAAGCATATCCTACTAAACAGGCTTTCTAAACAACCAAGCTAGGATTCAACATGACCTGTAAAACCATGTAGGGAGAAATACCCTACAGACAGAATAACCAGGTCATCTGAGCCACACTAATCTATGTGCTTCTGTAGCTCAGCTCATGGCCTGAGATAACTAAAACATCTAACAAATTAACACAGAAAACTTGTACTAAAATATCTACACTTTTAATGAGATCATTAAATTGCAGTGAACTTTGTTATGCCACATTATTTGCACAGACAGCCCTCTAAGCAACAGCCTTCCCTCTACTCTAGTTAGCTTACTTTTCTTGACAGTATTTCACATGAGTTTGTTTGTGTTTTCACAAATAAGGGCAAATAATTTTATTTGGGACTGGCACAAGTCTCGGTTGGTACAACATGAGTATCTCCTCCTTCCCTCTTTAAACAATTACGGGAATGGAAGCACAGTTAGGCTCAGCTGGTTCTTTCCATCCTATACTGGGAAAGCAGAGTGGCATGGATGCCCATACGAGTTCACTCCCTACAACTTTCAGCTAACAGGTCAGAGGCAAGATTGAAAAAAGAAATAACCCCAAATACCGCAGCGATGCCAGACTTGGTTGTTCCACTCTTCGCTGCGGAATTAAAGGAGGGGGCATCCCAAAGCTAGAAATTTAAATAAAATCAACTATACTGTCTTCATTGAAAGACAGGTGTTTCACAGAACACACTCTGAAGGCCTGTGATGGAACATTAACACATATTTACCTTTGGCATGAAAATCTGCCCTCGTAGAACATTTACAAGCGTTCTAAGGCTAGCTAACCCCCAAAGGCATCACTTTCTCTTTTACTTTAATTCTCACAAGAGTCAAAGGCACACAAGACACCGAACTACCCAAACATCCTAAAGCAACATTACCAAAATCAGATACGGGAAAAGAAACAAGATACTGGGAAAACAAGAACTTTTACTGTTGCTTACAATATTTTCTGTACATAACTTCTGTAGAAGTTCAATTTTTGCCTGCTGATGCAAACCTGACACCTTTCTAGGGAAAAGATTCAGTTTAGGATAACACCTTCTGTAACTCAGGTCCCAGAATAAAGCAGTGTTCCTTGCATACAATTCACATCAAGAATATATTTAAACCTACAGAACTAAGACCACTCTTTCCAGAATGATCATGAAACTTGAGTTTGAAAATATTTTCCCATAGATATTTTCAACCTGTTAAGCTAAACTGGAAAGTGACAGTATAGTAAAACCTATACATTTTCAACATACAGGAAAATACAACTACACAGTCCTCACTTTAATTCTAACTCATGGACAAACAAGTATTGAGATCCTGCCTTATTTGCTTGCACATACAGTAGAACTACTTTATGTTATATAGCAAGATGGACTGGTTGCCCATTTCCTTGTTGAAACTTGAGCCAAATTAGTAAGAAACCCACCGAGCTACTATCGTGATAGATAACAAGAAAGTACACAAACAAGATCATTAAACAAGGCATGAAAATACTGAGATCTATGGAAAATTGTATATTGGAAACAGCTACACAAATGCTTGCTTGGCTCACCCTAAAAATAAACTGGAAAGATCATGTAGATACCATCTTTTTCCTTAAAAAAAAAGTGAAGCGTCTCAAGGAAAATGATTCCTTTAACACTTCTAAGCACTGTGGAAAACAGTCTTTATTTCTCTAACTGGCTGAACAAGAACAGCAGATATTGTGTTGCATATTTACTCTTCTTTCTAAGACAACATTAATAACAGTCACAACACGAAAACTTGTATGCTTTTTACATTTAACCTTTCATCTACTACAGTTTAAACATAAAAAAAATTAAATTTTAACTGTAATATTTTTGTATTTCCATCTCACTCCATCTTCTAAATTTCAGTAAAAGTTCTCAACAGAGCAATTATTAGTATATTAGTATGATTTCTCTAATTAAAAATACTATTCACAACTGCTGACCACTGCACTACACATTTTTAGCCAGTGTGTCAGTGTAGATCCTGATCAACTACGTAGTCTTCTCCTACTATGCATTATTTGTTTTTATTAGCAATTAATTCTATCTGCTCTTGTATCTTCCAAAGAGAAGAGCAAAGGCCCTTCGATTCTTCAAACTACAGTGACTAGCCAAGCATCATCTGGTAACTCTGCCACTCAATTATTCACACGCCTTTCCTTAACATCTACAAAAATAAGAACCCATGTACTGATGACACCCCTCCAGAATGAGAAGCGACTATACAGCTATTTAAGCAGTTTAAGTTATTGAAACACAGGTAAACCAAACCAATAGTGTATGCTTCCCCTAGAGGTTTACCTATCATTCACATAATTTTTTTAGATATTAATAACCTTTTTATAAAAAAGGCTGTACCTCCCTCTTCTTCAGTAAATAATTTTTTCCCCTGCAAGTTAAGAAACCAACAGAACCACAAAAACAAAGGATCATGTTCAAATACACATTGAAAATCTTTATCTCTTTTCCTCTCAATATATCAGCTACTGGAAACCAGTATTAATCCTCAGAGACGTCAAAACAGTACTACAATGTTTATTTATATAACTTCTCTGGTGATAAAACATTGAACATTTCACATGCTGTTAAGAAATCACAAAACAGATACACACGAACCTAACAGTAGCTTATGAAAATCTTTCAACATATTTCTTTTCCATGTAGTTGAAAAAAATTAAGCTAAAATTTGCCAACATTTTAGTACTCACTGTCTTCTCCTGGACAAGGCATTCCGGGTTTCTCTGGAATACTTGGGAAAACTAAAACAAAAACATTAGATTTTTAAGTGATAAGATTCTCAGTAGTACTTTTTCCTTTGATTCTTGAACATATTTACACAAAGACAGTTTTTGGAAGCCTAAAGGCTTCTATTTAGGCTTTCTATTTAAAAATAACTCTGCATGAGAAATAGTGTAATTAAAATCTGGGTCCATACTGGCAAGAACTTAACTACAGCACTAACAAACCTGTGTAGTTTAGAACTCGAAGCCCCCTCAAAGCCCCCTGTATAGTTTCAGCTTTGGGCTCCACCCCCAAAAACACTTCCTTCTTACAGCAAACTTCAGGGCAACAGCTACATAAAGAAGAATGTTATTTGACAGGCAAAGTAATTGTTCCAATGTCACATTTAAGAAGCTGTTAGAATTATAAAGAAATGCATACAGGTTCTTGAAACGTGTAATACTTGCCATGAATAATCAGCCCTTCGCCTCTGTTTTGACAATACAAACGGAAGGCTTCTTCCAGTTCCATCTGAGATGAGATGGTACATGGGTCACCTAACAAAAAAGCAATACATAGGCAAATTTATGACTGAAGAATTGAGTGGAGAATTTCAATGAGTCCGTAACAAATGACTAGCCTCCAGGATTGCTTTTCTTCCAATCATTTGATATTAAGCTAGTATTTTGATCTAAGTCAAGATATATCAACACCTTTTTTTTTTTTCCCTTCTATCAAAACTGAGTAGATAGAAATATACTATGTTGATTTGCAAGGAGACAACAAACTACAGAAGTGAAAAGATATGCTTAAATATCTTTAACGCATAAGGAAGAAAAAGTTAATTACTTCCTAGTAACCCAAAAATTTAAGTTTAATTCAAAATCAATTTACCCTTTGTTAAAAGGCCTATTATCTTACTACCTTAACTCCACTGACTGTAGAACCATGATATAACTTAAGTTATGAAGGCACACATAGATTCTAGTTGAGTCTCTTGCGCTAGACTGACAGAAAAGCAATCTCAGATTAAAAAGTATAAAAAAAAGAAGATACAGAGATGAAAGTTAAAGATGGGATATGAATACGCCAACATTGACGTAGAGATATAATTAACATAAAATAAATTTCTCTCTAAAAGTCTCTAAAATGTTCAGGGTTTGCTTGTATGTTTTGAGGAAAACAGGTTCACATTTTTGTTTTAATTTAGTTTTAAAAGAAAAGTAAACATAAAAAAATCATGAAACTTGCCTAGTCACAAGGCAGAAAACAGGTGTCAAGTACAAAACTTTCTATCCCTCTGTCTACTGTACTCACATTCTTTAGTAGCAGATTCATCAAACCAAGCTTTTAAAAGTTCTCAGAAAGGCAACATGCCAGCCACAATTTAAAGCATATTCTAAAGAGCCTAACTATTAAAATAAATAAATCGGCTAACTCCCCACAGCCCAAACTACAAGATATCATTCAGGATGAAATTCCCAGGGAAAATAACAAAACTAGTGGAGACACAAGCATTACCACACACTAAAGCCTGGGCTCAAGTACCATGGCCCTATCCACACCTTATTACCATTTATCTGTGACATATACCATTAGCTTTATATTAATAAAACACGCAGGAATGTAAGGATTCACTTATACAAGAGTATTCCAAAACCCTTATTGGCTAGTAAGATTTAGAAGACTAAAAACAACCCGTGGTATGGATGTTACCCTTTAAGCACGGAAAATAAAGAACTCCATTTCTCTGGAGCTCTGAAGGAGAGACAGCCCACAGATGCCTCTTCTCAGCTAACAGAATGACCATCAGTATGATTTTGGAAGTAATGATACAACACCACATTGGTGATGTTCCACAAAAAACCCACTGAATTTATTTGTTGGTGCCAGAGAAACAAAGCGCTGGAAAAGCTTCTTGGGACAACTGGAAGCTAAGCCAGAATATATGCACTTCTGAGACCTAGATTTCAGAAGATAACCTTGCCAAGGGTGAAATCCTCATCAGTTTAAGTGAGAACATTTTTACTTAATGTTAAAGATCAGAAGATAATACAGGAATATCTCTCTGGTAGACAGAAATATGGTTTTAAAAGCCCATGATAACCTCTAGATCAGTGGCCTCAACTTTTTTGACAGCACATCCCATCATTACATTTTTTTATTACAAACCCCCAATATGTATATTCATAAATTATATACAAAACATACACAAAGATACAAATTTTTAAAAGATGAGATAAATATAAAAATATGTTTTAATTAATGGTACAAAAACTTAGCTCAAATTATTAAAAATTAAAAATATTTTTAGTAAGAGCTACACAATTTGTCATGGTTTAGCTAGTCAGCAATCAAGTACCACACTGCTGCCCAATCACCCTTAGGTGATTTCTTTCAGGAAGGAAAAAAAAAAAAAACTCATGGGTTCAGATAAAAACAGTTTACTAGGAAAGCAAAAGAAAATATGGACTGTGCCCTCGGTCTCATAACATCAGTGTGCTTATCAACATTCTTCACATATGAAATTCAAAACACTTCAGCTACTGAGAGGAAAATTAACCCCATCCCAGCCGAAACCAGGACAGATTGAACACGCTTCCCAACTTTTAAAAATGTTGGTTTAACATTTTATGATACAGTGATCCAAAGGTCTGGTTCCAAGCTCCAAGTTTATTTCAACACTAGGTTTTAATGGTGTCATAGCTTAAAACAAAAAAGATACCTCACAAAGATACATAGATCCTAATGAAAGAAGTGCACAGTTGGCTGCATTTACTAAATCATAACACTCATTCTCCAATCCTATTAACCACTTACCCAAAGGTTGTGTTGGCATTCAGTTAGTAACTTTTCATCTTCCCTGACATCAATTGGCTGTTCTTGCAGACTAATCTGAACATGCCACATTTTTAATTAATGGGTTCAAAACCCACTTGAATTGTTTGGAAGAGTTTTTAACAGGTTAGAAAATTCTGCTTCCAAGTTTAAGTGCACCACTGAAGAAATACCCCCAAATAGCCATTTTCCAAACGCTCTCTCCATACAGCACGGGTTCCCTTTGAGAAGCAGTTACTTTGTCGGTTATCAGGATTAAGTGGTTTTTTTGTTTGTTTGTTTGTTTTAAATAACTGCTAGGCAGTGTACTACTAACAGCCACTTGTCATCACAGATAATGTCCCCGTATTTGGAACATTTATCTCTGTGAAGAAAACTCGCATACCTCATCTTTAGGTTTAACAACTCTTTTAAGCATTGTGGTGCAAGAGGACCAGCTAACCTCTGCAAGGTACAGAAGCTTCACAGTCACTCCCCAACTTACTACTAAGTACTGTAAACATTGTACTACCTCAAGCTCTTGGTTTTCTAAAATTAATCACACCAACAACATTCTGTAGCACACTGCACTTCTGGCTCCAAATCCTTTGCTGCAATAGCTTGTTTATGAAGGATGCAGAGGATGAACTCCATATGCAGTGCTCTCTCTAACCTCACCCCAGAACCCTTTTTTTATTCCAGTCAAATCAGCCTCTCCATCAGTGGAGAGACTTCCACAGTTTTTCCATAACACGTTTTTATTGAAGTCATTTACTGTTGACATTGTATCACTTCTAGTACATCTTTCTTTCCTTCAGTGACTCAAAAAGCTGCATCTTCGCATCTCCTTACTGAAACAGAATCTAGCAAATAGCATAAGATGAGACACGTTAGAAACATCTGTACTTTCATCCAACCATATAGCAAACTTCCCACACTGCAGTTTTAATACTTGTTTCTTCCATTCTTCAGCAGTATCTTCTATGCATCTTCCAACAGTATTTTCTGACAAAGGAACATATTTCAGTTTGTCCCCATCTTGCTTTCTGTATATTTTCCGTAACAGGAAGAGCAAGCGTTTCCCAATGGTAGCTGGCTTTTCGTCTTCTGCTATTAAATGAGAAGCCTCAGAACTGGCTTCTAAAAATTTAATATAAAGTTTAGTGAAGTTTTGTAAAGTACCAAATTAAGTAACACAAGACTTAAAACATCAGTGAAAAAAAGAGGTAGAGGTTTGCCTTAATGTTCCAGATGCTTAGTTTTTAACCGCCTTGCTAATCTTGATGGTTTCATACTATCATTATCAATTATCTCAGAACACAACGTACACTTCGGGTGAGGTTCATAATTAAAAACAGTGAATGTAAACACATATTTCAAACATTGTTCTTGATAATTATGAATCTTTCTGATTGACTTCTTGTCAGATCTGATTAGACAGTCATTGTTTATACCCTGTAGTGTGGCTGACAGTTTATATATAGGAGAAATGTCAGCTCCACCACTTTGTGTCTGCTTGTGCTCACATTATTAGCATTAACTTGCGAGGGTTATTTTAGCTAAAACTAGATAATTAATCCATAAATCCACTTAACCAGGCACACATGAACTGCAGAATGTCACAATGCACTGAAAGCAAGGAAATGAGTGAGGGTGTCACTCTCAACTCCTGCAACTTTGTGGAACACTCAGCACCTGGCCACCGTATGTGACACATGACCATACGATATATGGGCCAAGTGACAACACCAGTCTCAATCCACATATTAAATCAAGAAAAGCTGAATTTTTAAAAATTATTCTTACGCACCCTGGAGTGCATCCACCCCTCTTTGAAGACCACTGCTCTTGATGATCTATATATACTGCAATAATGCAAGACAAAATACTTAAACTGCAAATCAACATTCCTTGTATGTCTGAGATTTTATTACGAGTTATTCATAGTACAAACATTTTGGATCTTGTCAAAAACAGAAAAATACTAAAAAAAGCCATCAGCAATCGCTCGCTTTACATTAGTTCCAAGAGAACATCTGTTTGTGCAATCAGTGAAATGAATTTAAATTACCTGTGGCAATAAGTGGAAACACTCACTCATAAGCAGAAACAGCTAACTCAAAACCAGTGAGGACTGAGGCCAGCCAAAACAGCAGATTGGCTGTAACTTAACAACTTACAATCAGGAATTAGAAAAAGGGTTGTACAGGCATGTTTTTAAACAAAACTAGGAAAAAATGCTTATTAGAACTGGAACTAAAAAAAGAAATTTGTTGTTTTAATTTAAGTAAACATCAAAAAGCTAATGCAACAGATATCCAAACCAAGAATCAGTTAATAAGAATTATGTGTTAAAAATCCTCCAGCTCCAAACTCATGTGGTTTTCTTCTTTCCTACAATAATCTTCCTTTTATTAGCAGCCATGCAGTTCAAATAGCTAAGCACAAGCAATGTAATTATTCTCCATGCACTTCTGAACATGTTACTTTTATTACTGTCATAGAACTGAGGGTTAGGAAACTGAAGTCAGTACAGTTGCCTCTGTCTTTCTTGGTAATCAGAAGATAATGAGTAAAATTTAAGAGTAACTGATACTAGTCCTTGGTACTTTAAAAGGATTGAATCTTCTTTGACTAAAGGCTACCTCCTTCCTCAATCATTATTTTGAAATAATGGTGAAAACCAAACCACACTACTTGGCTAAGAAAGTAATACAGGCTGTTATTAAAAAAACCAAAACACAATTACAAATATAAGTCAAACCAATTTAGTATTTTTTCATCCTTCTGCACTCAGTTCTAGGAGTTCTGCCGCAGATTGTGGCTTTGGCAAGGTGGAACAGGAAAGTAACTGAGCACCAGTGCAGTTGTACAATTGCACAGTAGCTGTTCTCAACCTACTAAGTCAAGAGTTCTGCCCATCATGAGTTACAGGTGCACTACACTCCCCTTAAATCATGTACATTTCAAAAGGAAGGAAAAAAAAGCAGCAAAGGCACTTGGCATCAGGTGTCTCCATTCCACTACCACTCACAGCTCGCTCTAACTTAAGGCTGTGGAGAACTGCCACATTTTACCGCAGAAAGAAATACGCAAACCCATTTCACATCATGCCAATATTTCAGAGCCTATGGGAAGGGCATAGAAGTAGTAAATTTCTTTCACATACAACTATTTGTGGAAGACCAATGATAAACTGCTTTATATCTGAAGATAACTTAGAACAATGAGATCTGGCAACATCAACCCTTCCCGCAGGAACAGCGCAACAAGCAGAGACTTTCACAAGTTGTTTTTACATTATTTTATCAACCCCACATTCCACTAAAATAAAAGTTTACATCTTTTTTTCCACATATGAATCCTCCTCCCTAGTTTCTTTTTCTGGACATGACTGACTTTAGATATACTGGGCATTTTTCCCCACCACAATGGGGAAACAATTTATTTCTGATAAGTTTTTATTTAATGCCTATTATCTTTGAAAACTGGTGTTCTGAAGTATCAGTCAAGTGGAAAAACAAAAAACCAAATTCAAGTTATCTTTATTTCATGTTTGGTCATTGTATTTACATCAACAGAATATTAACAAACAATTTAGTAGAATGCTCCTTTAAGTACAGACAACTTCCACCCTCTAGTTCTTGAATAGGGTATATTAGACCATTAATATAATCAACACCACAGTCAGTGACAACCATGCAGTTGCCAGGGATAATCATTATAGAAAATCAACTATTACCACTGGAATTCTTAGCACCTACCTTGCACAAAATACAAAAATCCTACAAGAGTTAAAAACCGTCTTCCGATATCACAATTGCACTGCTTCTCAGAAGCACGCTCGTTCAAGAGACAAACAGCAGTTCAGAAGACACAAATGCCTATGTCATTCTGGAAGCTGACAGGGTTAAAAACATCAAAAAGTGATCTTGCCAAGAATTTGAAATTGAGAATTTTGAGGGATATGGTATTAAGCCTATGAAACTCTGAAATTAAAACAAACTTTGCATTCAGCATAGACGTATGCAATAGTAAAATATTCAAGTTCCACCAAGCTTTCACTTCTACAGAAGTGAATTCAAGTGCAGTACAACCTCAATGTTTTGAGGCTCACTTCTCCAAGCTCCTTGCTTTATACGACAGGGTTATGTACCCTGGTACGTAGAAAGGAAAAGTAGCTCCCACAACATGAGACTTCTATAAATAAGTTTCCTCAATGCCCCTTCTTTGTACCACAACGAACAATAAACCCAAGAATGCCTAAGCAGTATTTCAGTACAATACCTTCATCATCAATCCACTTGAGGGTAATTGGCTGTTCCTGCTGTAAATTACACATCTCATGCACTTCATCACAGAGTTCATCATAGCTCATTGATGCATCCACGTTCGTTATCAGGATGTCCCTGCATGAGATGAAATCATAAGCTTTGTCAGAAAATATCTGCATTAACCTGCATATTCCAACAATTCCATCTACGGACTCTAAGCCGCAAAGTGATACTTATAGAATCAGCATTCCTCATACAATGCTCCCACTAATGCAAATTAGTTGCCAGAAGCCAACAGGATTACATCTCACAGTGTTTAACTTTTTAAAGATACTTCATTATGAAGGAATTAACTGTATTAATGATCAATCTTTAATGCATGTTTACTCAGGTGAGTCAAGTTCCCTTATTATAACTATCAGCACCTGAAGTGTTAAAAAAACCCCACGTTTTTCTAATAATTCAATTTTATCCTGGTACCTCTTCCATCACTAGATAAGTTAAATCTCAATTACCGTAAAATCCTTTTTAAAATATAAGTTTTCCTCACATCCCCTACATTGTTAGAGAGAAAGCTTTGATTAGGTGCATTCTCAAAAAATATCATTGTAAGAAAATTCAGATAAAAATCTTACTCAAATTCTGCATTCTTGTGCTCTACCTTTATAGTGTTTTGAGAATATGAATGCAATATTGAACTCTGCTAATGTAACCACACAGTATGCTCAGGCATTTGTGAGAATAACTCTTGATACAAAGAAAGCCCACACAACACTTTCAAAGCAGGACAAAGATTAAAAAAAAAAGAAAAAATAAAAGATTATGCAGAACAAAATCTGAGGCTACAAACTAAACGTTCTCCTGTTTTCTAAAAATTTTTCAAATGACAGACTCAAGGAAAACAACTAATTAAACAAGTGCAGGAAGAAAGAGGAGATGTACTTAAGTCACCTCAGTCCCTTCAAAACATTCTAGGCGATAATTAGGACACAGTTTTGAGGTCAATGGCTACTGGCATATGTAATTCTTTCCCCTCTTAGTTGAATACAATAACTGAAATAATGAAACGAGAATTACACAAGTTTATTTTCTTTTGCAATCTACTTATGCAGTTATTTATACTATGCTATGTTAGGAACTCTGTCACACCTAGAAACATGAATACCTAAGATACTAGGACTCCACAGAGATAGACTCAACATTCACGTGTTTTAGAACTTCCTCATGCTTAGATTTCTAACTGGTATTTCAAAATGACAGTTTGTACTCTTATTTTATCTTTTACCAGCTACCTGAATGAGCTTGTCCTTAATTCTGAAGTTGTCCAGCATCAATGACATCCTGCAGTTTGCCAAATTTGTTCAAAAGATGAGTGTAGTACTTAAACTGAGATACTGAGATAACCAGTTATACAGTCTATAATGCCAAAACATAGTCAGCTCTTACTCACAGAATTTGGTCAGCAGAACAAAACTAAAATTCATTGAGTTTAGAACTCATTTTGTGAATTGATATATTCTAGACTTGACAGCTAATTAAAGTTACTGAATATAGTGTTACAGGAGAAACTACAGTAGTAGTTTATTGTAAAACATCATCATAATTACACATGAATTCTAGCAGTGACACAAGTACTATCACCTCCTCCATTTCTGCGCAGACAAGCTCTACAGACACACTCCTTTCACCCTCTGCCAGTACGCTATCCCAAATTGCTTACACTAAGTTCTATTTGTGTTCACAGTGCCCTCCCTCACAGAGCCAAGGCAGCTCTCCTCACGCTCCTTCGGACAAGCATGCACTTCCATGATCTCAGAGAAGTGCATCGCACAAGTATTTGAAGTTCAGGTGTTCTTTTCAACCTAAGCCTATGCACAACATGATGCAGAGGTGTAGGATAAAACTACAGAGCAGAAAATAATTATTAGTAATGACAAATACATAGGACAAATCTTTCACCCAGAGTTCATACAGCAGTTTACATGCATCTCTTAAATAACCAAAGCAAAACCATGGTGCAGATTAAAAAAAGAAAATCCAATTGTTCCACATTAACTATTATGAACACATTTCACAAATTACTGAGCAGCAGTAACAAAGAATCACAGCATACAGGCCCTTTTACTTTCACACATGGATTTCTTGTAAAGTTTTACTTCAAGTAAAGTAGCAAGTTTCTATATTTTGTTAAGACATAAATTCTGACATGAATTCTCACTACTAAAAGTTTACCTATCTTTTTACTAAGAAAAATTCCATATGAAAATTTAACCTGTAGACAAACAAACTGTAAATTAACAGAGTCTACTAGGCTTTCAATATACAAGTGGCAAAATGAAGACAAAAACCAAATGACTAGATATAAGCAAAGAATTCAAGTCAGCACCATAGCTAGATATTGAAGTTTACCTACCTGATCTGACATTAATTATAAATCCACCAACACCCTGCTTACTCTGTTACTAAGTCAGACTATGAACTCCTGCTCAATATGCTTCACAGTTAGACAGAACGCAATACAGAGGATAGAACATGCTGACTTACCCACTATAGTGCGTTTTTACTCTGATGAAGTCTTTGTTCAAATCAATTTTTGAGCCCATTCTGCTAGGCATGGTCTGTATTTAGCAGTGTAAATGAAATTATAAATGTATAGAAATAAGTTCATTCAAGGTAGATAACTCATTTAATTCTGAAGTAAGCAGCTTCACATGTGAAATACGTGTTTCTCCTCCAGATTATTTTCAGTCCAGCTGCATAGAAAGAAAACCAGAACACAGATGAACATACACACACTCTACTAAACAAATGAGTTGTGACAAATTTTATAAACAGCTTTACACAGAACAGCAAGAAATCAAAAGGAAATATACAGGACCCTTGACCTGCATGGAAATTAAATGAGATCAGTTAAACACTTGGGATATTCCTGTAAAACTAAATTGTATAGGGTATTTTACGGATTTTTTTCAATAAAACATCCAACAGCTCCCTCTTGAACAAAAAGACTCCAGAGAAATCTTTACTTATTCATCAACACAGCTTCTGTGTCTTTTCTTCCAAAGAGTAGAATATTTTAATTAAAAATAGGTTTTTTTATACACATGGAAGATTGATATCAACTTATGTTGGTTACAGATTTACCCAAGTAAAGCAGAAGAGGAACTCCAAGTGGCAATCTAAGGTACTTTTATGACTGGAGAATGACAAACACCCCGTTCATTCGAAACTACCACCACCTTCCCATACACACACACACACATACTGAGACATCTCCCTAACCCCACCGCCTGGGGAAGCAGGGCCACAGGTACCGGGGAGAGACTCCGGATTTCGCACCCGACTCTCCCGTTGGGTCAGGACGAACACGCAGCCCCTTCCTCTTCGACCCCAGGGACCAGTCTCACCGCCGGCCGGGTGAGGAACACAGCACAACGCGGGCGGGGAGCGACAAGGAGGCGACACGGTGGCCCGGGAGGCGGTCGCGCTCCGTGCCGGGATGGCTGGGACAGCGGGCGGAGCGGGCTCCCCCCCGGCCTCCCCCCCCCAACGCCTTCGGGACGGCCCCTTCCTCCTACCTGCTCCGACCGAGGGACGCCTCACTTCAGAGCCCGGGTCCCGCTTCCCGCCTGCTCCGGGAACCCGCCGAGAGCGAGGGACGCCCCGGGCCTGCGGGGCCCCTCTCTGCCCGGGGCCCGCCCGTCCGGCCGCGTCCCAGCGCTGCTCGGCTACGCCTCCACGGCCTGAAGTTGCTCAAAGTCCCGCGAGGAAGTTTAGGATCGGACTTGGACTCGCCGCCGCCCCCCCTTGCCAGCGGGGCCCCGGAGAAGAATGGCGGCAGCAGAAGAAGCCGCCGGTTCCCGCCTCAGCCCCCAGCCCGCCTCAGCGCCCCGCGCCCGCCAGCGCTACTAGCAACGGCGCCACCGCGCCGAACATGGCGGACTAAGAAGGTTAGCGTCCACAGCCAATAGAACACCTCCCACACTACCTGGCAGCCAATAAGCAAGCTCCGACACACCTGGAGCCAATCCCCCAAAGGATCCCGCCCACCTACGACCAATCATAAGCCGGGAACCGTTACCTGAGCAGTAGGAGCATCTTAGCCAATCAAAAGCGAGTGTGGGAGCGGTAGGAGAACACCTGCGGCCAATTGGAGAAGCGAGCGGCAAGTGCGCGGCTCCCGCCAGGGTGGCGGCTGAGGCGACCGGTGCGGGGCGGCAGAGGTGGGCGGGCCGCCGCTTTCTCCTCCTGCCTTCGCGGGGCCGCCGCCGCCTTGGCCCTACCGGAGCCTTTCGGTCTCCCGCCGTGCCCCTGCAGCGCCTCCGCGCCTCGCGACGCGGTAGCGCCGTGGCGGAAGGAGGCCTCGAGGAGAGAGGTGGGAGCGACCGTGACCGCGCTGTGGGGGCAGCGAGCCGGCCCCTCTTCCCTGCTCGGAGCCCGCCGGTGAGGTACGGAGCCGCCCCGGCTCGCCCTCGGCGGGAGGAGAGGGATGGCAGCGGCGAGCTCCCCTGCGGGCGGTGTCCCGCGCCGGGCGGACGACAGGGGGCGTGGGGCTGCCTCGGGGCCGGGGCGGAGCCCGGGGAGCGCTGCGGGGAGGCCGGGCGGAGGAGGGGCCCTTCCCGCGGTCTCCCATAGGCACGGCTCTTCGTCCGGATAGAACCTTCCCGCCCTCACACACCCAAAAAACCCCGTCCCTAAAGCAAGCACCCTGCCAGCACATACAAACGCCCGACCTGGTTGTCGAAGCCGTCAGGGTTGCTGCCGGGGAAACTCCCTTCCACAGGGAGGAGGTTTCCCAGGCAGCTCTAAACAGAGCGACCAGCCTGAAGAGGTTTAATTTGAAGTTGTTAAAGCAGAAAACCGCGGTCAATATAATAAAGAGGAAATAAAATGACAAAGATGAACAATGTTAGACTTGTGAGTGGCCAGAGGGGAGAGGGAAAAGCAGTGGAGTATCTTGTAGCAGTGCTGTGGAATCAACCACAATGTCACAAAAGCAACTCTGAAATAGTTAATGCTCTTAGCTTTTAAAATTGGTTTTTTTTTTTTTTTTTGCTTTTCCTAATGATACTTTGATTTTTTTTTTTTATTCCCAATGGTGAATCTGCTGTGACTGAAGCGAAGCCGTCCTCTGTGTAAGGCAGGAGACAGGGGCTTTGCCTGCTCTCCAGGTGAAGGCGTGGGATGGGTAACTCAGAGTCCGCTGGTGGAAACGCTGCTTATACTGCCCCAGCAGCTATTTTCCTTGTGCCTCTTAAAACGATTTTCCAAGCAAATAAGTTGTCCAAACAAAAATTTTGCCTTAGGGATTTGTTGACTTATTTATATCTGCCATTGGGCAGAAGTAACCCAAAAAATTTGAAAATTTGACACCAAGCCAAGGTGTCATAAATATTATTAGATTTTTTATTTTGTTTTACTACCTGGAGTTGAGCAGTTGTAATCTGTATTTTGAAAATGGGAAAAAAAAGAAAGCAGTCCTTAATCTCCTGCTATTACCTTGCGCACACTTACATCAGGTTCTTTTTAAACACCCTTTAGCACTTTCACACTGTCTTTATGGAGGTTTGTGGGTCTGTATGTGTTCATGAGTTAGCATTAGTGTGGCCCTGAGCCTTCTTTTGGTGTTTCTACAGTCTTCCGAAATACAAATAAATAACTGTTAATGCTAGTTTAAGTAGTAATGAAGTGGCAAAATTTATTCCCATCAGTATAGATGTTTTCTCTGACACCAAATTGTTTCATTTATCAGTCTTTAATCTGAGTTATTCATGGATCCACTGTTAATTTTATCTTAGTGGAAACTATCAATATGGTTTCAAAATAGGCATCTAAATCTTCATGTGTTACAAATTTTCTCTGCTTAAAATGGAGAACATTACGTAAGATATGTGTACAAACATAATTCTTTCAGGGCAAGCTCAACTTTGATCTCCCCGTTACGTCAATTATATGACTTCAGCTCCTTGAGTTGTTGGATTGGGAGATAAAAGGTAGCACAGTTCTTCAGAACTGTGATTTAAGGTTTTGTGTATTTGCTTGTTATTTTTTCCTACCACAACTTACTGAGGAGAAAAGATTAGGTACACTTGCAGTACTTCAAGAAAATCTCAGCAATTATATTTTTTACATCTTGCAGAGATATTTTGTAGTTGATTCCTTAGTACTATACTAATGCTGTTATTTTAGAAGTCTTATTTTGAGTTGGTTTGTGTTTTCTTACATGACAAGACTGTTTAAACACTCAAATTTCTTAATAGATGCTTCCTAGTTCTGGGCAGATGGCATTTTTTGGAGAGGATGTCAGCTTTGCTCTGTGCATTAGCTAATGAGGTTGAAACTGGTTTGAAAACGCAACATATTGTGTGATCATTGTTTCTGGCATGTTGTTTTTGAAACACAAGTGACTTCTGATGTCCTAGAGCTGTAAATCCTGAGTGTATTCCTGAGCTGCTTCCCCCCCCCCCACCACCCCTCAGATGGCAGGGTATTGCACTTTTATCTTCTACTAAATCATCCTCAGCTTCATAAAAAGCTGTAATATTGCTGTCCACTACACCTAGATTTGAAGAGCTGACAGGCTCCTACAGGTAATTTAATTTTATTTTATTCTAGATTTAAATGAGATTTATTGCATTTGAACTTTTGGTTCTTTTTAAAATTATTATCTTTTAGATATCAGTTCTTTTACTCTAAAGAGCAGACTATGAGCTGATATGTTTGAGAAAGAGAGAAAGCTTAAAAAAGGATTTTTTCCAAGTATTTTAGCTCTATTTTGAAAACAAGTTCTATCACATCCAGCACAACGAAATGGGAGTTTCCTATTCCCGTCTTTATATGATGAGCTTTGTCAAATCAAAAATATCTGTCACATGGCCTAAAATAATTTTTTAAGAGATGAGATAATAATGATTTCCTTACCAGTATTGGTAATTAAGTTCTGTAAGAAAGAAGGAAGAGTTCCCTCCTGCTGGAAATAGCCATGTAGAGTTGCCTTTCTATTTCATTTTTTTAAAAGTCAGTGTGGCTTAATAGCAACCAGGATCAACAGCAGCCAATACTAACCAGGAGCTGCTGAAGTCTGGGGTAAGTTATCTTAAGGAGGACATAATTACATAATTAATTTGCAGAGAGCTCTTAGTGGGATGTGTCAGGATCTCAGGTTCTGTGTTAGCTTGTGCTATTATCCCATGACCTCATCTACACTGGAGTGATTTGTGTTTTATACAGATATGGCTGTGGTGCTCATCTGGCTTCACACACGTGATAAATGCTCCATTCAACCTCAGCCTTCAGTTGTGCCACGGATTTATTGTAGCAGTGGAGAACACTGATTTGCCGAGGGATCTAATGTTAGTATTTCAACTGCTGCAGCCTAATAGTCTGACATTGCTTCGTTATTGAATTGTCTTTTTGACTGAAAGTTATGAACATCTGGAGCGTTGGTTTCCAAACTTAATATCTCCTTCATTATTTCATGGTACTGTTGTCTCTGATAGGAATTTTGAAGCCTGTATTTATTTAAGCATGTATATCTGCACATTTCCAGCAGGTGGCAAGATAGCCCTAGGCAACTGTCTGGGAAACACAGCTGTATAGACAATGCTTATAAGGATTAGTTCTTTATTTTTATGCTACAGGTAGTGAGAACTGTTCATTAAAAATTTGTTTAAAGGAAAAAATATATTTTTGGTGTTAATAATAGCATTAATCTAAAGTACTACTTCAGGATTTGTATCAATGTTAAAAAAAATCTCACTTCAGTATAAGAATGAAACCAAAATAATTTATTCCAGGCTTCACATGAAGAAAGTAGTGTCTTTAACCTTTTCAGTGAAAGGAATAATATTCCAAATTGAGCATTTTGTCTACATGCAACACTCAAAAGAAACAACTAATTGTCAAGTACCATTTTATATACTACAGCCAGGAGGAAATGAGAACATTTCTGGATTGAAAAGTTATCTAGCTTGGTGGATACTGCAAAAATAATTTGACATTGCAGGTGTAGTCCTTGTAACTAGCATTTTGGCACAAATATCTACAAAACCAGAAGAAAAAACTAACAATGTTTTTTTTTTTTTCTGTTTGTTTTTAGGTCAGAGGGAACTGTTTCTCTTAAAGCTGGATTTCAGCACATGCAAGAGAGGCGAAATAAACTTTACTGTGTTGTCATTACTCATCCTGCTTAAAATCTGTAAGTAATGCTTGTTATTGGAAGGTACCTACTGCATCTGAAACCGATCGTGTGTATTGAATTTTATTGAATTTTAACTCTTGTGCCTATTTTTTCCACTGTGCATTTGCCTCTTTCTGATCTATTGATAGATGCATTTGTCTAATGGAAGAGCATTTTAACTTTTCCAAATAGCTTCAACCTCCCCCTGCAAATAATCTCAGCAGTTCTTTTTTCACATTTTGATGTATAGATCTGTTTGAGTGCTTGTGCTTTATATTAACCTATTGTTATTCTGCCAGCAACAGCTGCTGCAGAAAGAAAAAAGGAGTATCCTAATGCTTACCCATTCATACTATGTGCTTCCACTTGTACAAGTTGGTATTGTAAAGATAAGTACAGACCCAAAAAAAGTAAGTCTGTGAATCCAGGCTACAAACAATTGGATGAGATTTAAAGACGGTGCTGGATGTTTTGGTTGCACAAAAGAAAGCTTAGCCAATTTACAGCCATTAAAAAGAATGATTTTGCTTAGTAGAATGCAGTAAGCCATGTTTTATACTTCAGCACATGAAGTCCATGCAGTTGAGTTAGTAAACAAATATGGTGGCTTGTTCTTGTGACTAGTACTTTTGGTTAAAACAAGTTAAGTCACAAGTGGAGCAACTCTTTAAATATTTATGAAGCACTTGTGCAGCATTGGCATTGGGATATTTACCATATTAAAATGTTCATTTAGTGGAGAAAGGGTTATACAATCAGATGAAGAATGGTCTGAAACAAGATATGACAAAAATAATTGAGAATCATCACAGAAAGGAAGATTTATTGACTAGCAAGGTTTATTTCTTCTGTAGCTCAGATCACAAAATTGTTTTTGACTGATACTCTTGAATCTCAAGGTTTGAGAAACCAAAGGATCTTGACTGAAAGGGATACTGACACTCACTAAGGAGCTGTTACAGCAATAAAAGATAATTTTTCAAGGAAACCTAATGATACATGTAAAAATCTGCTAGAATGTCTCAAGTTAGTTCAAAGTTAGTTTTGCCAATGTACCATCAGATGATCAGTGTTTTATTCAAACAGGTGTGCTCGTAGATTGCTTGTTGTTTTGAGACTTTAATGTTGAAGCGCTTTGTCTTCACTTTTAAGAGCTAAACTATACATTAGTTTTGAAAGTCTGTCCGATAACAGTTATCATCCTGTATCCCAGATCGTAAAGGGAAAAAGCTCTGCTAATTTTACGCAGTAAGGAGTACAGAGTTTAATATTTAAGATGCTATTTCTTAGCGCTCATTCCAGGAGTAGGAGAAATGCAGATTACTGAGAGAAATGCTCCAGGTCTGCTGGTTAAGATGTGAGTGGGAGGCAAAGACACTATCAGACTGAAAGCATAATGTCAATTATCAGTTGTAGCTAGGAGGCTCTTAGCTCACTGTCGCTGCCAGTTGATCAGTCTCATCTCCAGAGCACTATCTCTGGCTTACAAAAGGCTTTCCTTTGAAAGATAAAAAAATAAACCTCTTCAGAAACAAAAATCAAAGGATACATATTTGTTATGGTTCATTTTATTTCACAGGTGAGGAATTCAGCAGAGATTAAGACTGTCCTTGTAGTTTGGGAGCTATTGTTGCTGTATTGGTGTTTATATGTCTACTTTCCACTGATAAAAGAAACGGGGAGGAAAAGCTCTCTCTTTTAATTTTGATAGCTCAGTGAGCACAAAGTTTTGTAATTAATTACCAAATAAGTCAGCTAGGACCTTCTTTGCTTAAATGACTGAAACTATTGGGATGTTTCTACTACTGAAGGTTGTGGAAGAATCATTGCACTGTAAGGACTCCTCACAGAATAGGTTACGTACAAAGTTGTTCTTACAAATTTAGACAGAAAGATAGAGTTGTAAGTTTTTAAACCTGATGACTGGGTGCCATGACTCAGACTTTTCTAACTTTGCTGAAATGACTTTTAATTTTTTTAACTGCTCTATCCACAAAGTAGTTGTATATTTCTGACAAGGCTGACCAAAACCAATCCTTCTCTTCTCCCTCCTAAATTCTTCAATTAAAACTTCTTTATAACAACTAGTTCTTAAAGAAAATTGTTGGGGAAAAAAAGGGGGCAATGTGTACTTGTTTTACCTCAGTAGAAGGAGAAGATGAGTATCCTGTTACTACTTGAATTAGTGACTTAAGATCTTCAGCTGTATTAGGACCTGTGAACTTTCCAAGGTTTTAAAGATTTAGTAGGGATTAGAATGATGATTTTTGGACTATGAAGTAAACAAACAGATAAATGGAGAGATGGCTACTATCTTCAAATACCTGTGAAATCTGAGTAACCAATTCTATGTCACTCTAGGATGAAAACGCATCTGCGTAGAATGTGTTCTTTAGCAGATCAAACCAGCAACGTGTGCAGACATGCAGGCCTACTTACCCTTTTTTTTTTTTGTTTTGCCAAGCAAGCAACAAGCTATTGTTTCTATTGAAATCGGTGGCAGTGAAATAATTGCATCTAGTGGGAATGAATTTGCGCCAAGTGCCACGGAGTTTGGATAAAAATTATAGGGCAAAGCACTAATATATTTTAACATAAACTGGAGTAAAACATATATCCTACATAACATCAGAAATCACCATGGTAATTCTTTGCGGATTTTCTTGCTAGATTGAATATTAGTGTTTTTCTAGCCCATGTTAAAATAGACAGAATGAATAATGTTTCAAGACTATTTTAAGTCAGCACCTCCCTTATTTGTCTGTCTTATATAAGACAGAAGCACCCAGAAGCTATCTCACTTTTGTTGACACCACGTTAGCCAAGAGAATAAAGAATTCTATGGGTACCCAAGCTATATATGTTTAAAAGCAAATAAAATAAAACCCTCTATGCTTCTGTATTTATTTATTTAGGATATTTAAACAACCTGTGTCAGTAGGAATGCTATTTTTGCCTGTTTTCCTTTTGTATGTGTTCACCAGCATACAATATACTGTAAATCATACGAGCTCCTTTCTTCTTGCTACATAACCTGGTCCTAATCCTTTAGAAAGCTGATTCTTCTTCTGAAAGATAACAATGAAATAAACTATGGAAGAAAGAAAATGGATGTTGCTACCATTGAAGATATGCAATTGTCATTTCAGAGAATAGAAGGAAATTATGAAAATTTTAAACAAAAAAGACTTAACCCTGAGGATCAGGTTTTTTACCTTGGTTCCTCAAGAATCCTATTTTTATTGTTTTCCCTGGATCAGACTTAATTGCGCTGTCCTAAGTTCTCATTATTGGTCCAGCCAGCTTTCAGTTTGATTGAAAGACAGACATTCCTAGTTAAAAATTTTCCAAATCCAAGAAGTGCCTGATGGATTCTTCAATGAGCATGCACAGAACCACCATTGTAGGCAATCTGAAAAAAATCATAGCTGACATATTATGTTTCTTCTTTATAAAGTACAGGTTCAATTTTAGAATATTATATGCACTATAGTTTATTAAAAATATCTAGAATCCTCCTGTCTCTTATATGTACACACATATAAGCTTGTATATGCAAGTTTTGCACACACAGCTTGGAAAGATGAGCACAGGATAATCTTAAATATATCTGTAAAAATGTGGTATGTTTAAGATGTACAGAAATAGGTCTTTTGTGTTTGTCTAACTCTGAAAGAAATGTAGCAATAAAGGAAGAAAAGTCTAGATGGACTATTACACCAGATGTTTCACAGATTACTCTGTATTTCATCACTCAGTCGTTGTTTAATCTTAAGACTGTAGTAATTGTAATACTGGAATAGCTCAATGGCCTATATATTATTTTGCTTCTTCCAGCTATGCCTCTTCCACATAGCTACCCCTTAAAGCTGCCCAAGTATTTATTACTATGTAAAGAAATATGTCCCTTTAACCCATCTAGTAACCCAGTGCATGAAAATTGAGAGTTTTGTGACATTTGTGCTAGCAAATGTAATTCCCAGTGCTGCTGCTCTTCAGATCTCAATAAGCAATGGCTGCAAACCCGTATTTGTTCATAACTTGTGTTACCCAGTGACTATGTTAAAGGTGTTTGGGCCAAAATAACGATCTTCAGAAGGGTCTGTTCAAGTACAAAGAATTTGAGGAATGCCTTAAACTGTTTTTTTTTCTCTCTATTGCATATATGGGGTTAGCAGTGTGTGATGCAAGAGAAAGGAACAGGGGGGAGAAAGAGCGTGTGTGAGTGTGCTGGTTAACTTAAGAAATGATCAGAGGGTTGAGTTTCTGGCCTTTTCTGTAATACCCATGGGAAGGTACAAAGGGTTGTAAACTGAGACTTTTAGTCTCACTACTTTTCATCCCTATGTGACAAGATTATATTAGTTTTGCCTAATATGTTCTAGTGCCAAAGAGAGAGAAAATCTGTGGTTTTCAAAGTGTGAAATACTTTTCAATTGGGAAAAAAAAGGCGGGGGGAAGATGACTGAGTATCAAGTGAAACAGAAGTATTGCAAGAGTTAAAAAAGGGATACATTTCCAGAGGTTGGATTCCTTTCACAACTGTTAAATTTCCATAGCTGCTCTGGATTCAACTCTGTCTGACCAACTTGCTACCGTGTTTCCCCCTTACTTAAGGCAGGGATATACAATTTATTTCTGCAACTCCTTTGCCAGTTGAGTTTTTAAAGTTGTTGGGATATGTATGATCTCTCAAACATATCTTTAAAATCCCAGTAAGTTAGGAACTGTAATATTAGTTAGGACCTTTTGTAATACAATGTAAAGGTATTTGGATTTCTTTTTTTGGACCAATCTTTTTGTGGAACAGTGAAATCCAATAACATCTGATTAGTTCTGTTGGTGCTATATTTTCTGACAGCCTGGGTTTGACTGTCTTCTCAGATTTGTTTTTACTGTGCAGGACTTAATAAAAGGAATAGCCATGACATAAAGCTGGTATAAGGAGAGAACGGATCCCTATGCATTATGTAACGATGGGCTTAGATCCTCAAATTAATTTCATTTAAGACACAAGCTATAAAGGCAGAAAGAGAGAGTTCCTTTCTCATTTCAGTTACCAAATCCATCCAAATGGATGTATTTATGGCCAAATTTTTATTCAGTTTTCATTAAGAAGAATTAGCTATATATGTTTGCAACATATATTGCATGCAAAATCATTATAACATCAGACAAGCTTTCAACCATTGCAAGTCTTTTAAGCTGCTATTATAAAGAGGGCATGAGGGAGTTGCTTCAGATTTTTTTAATGAAAATATTCTCAGTAACTTTCAATAAGCTTTTTATCTATCCTGCTTCATAGATAAACATGCAGGGCTGCTGTTTCCCTCCTAGTGTGAAATGCCTTCTTAGGTTAATGACTGAGTATTTAAAATCAGAGCAATCGTTTTAAGTGTTTTGTTGTACCAACAGCAGAAGCCTCATTGAGTTAAATTGGTTTCGCTACATTATCTGTTGGACTAGAAAACTGGCTAAGAACTGATGTGAGAGCTGTTACTATAACTTGGATAAATGCTTTCATTTTTACCCAGAAACAGGACAGACATTTCTGTATATTAACCTCTTAATAGTGCTGTCGCTGCCAGCATTACTTTCAAACAAATCATGCAGTGTCTTGCTCTTCATATTGCATTTTCTGACTCTTTTCAACCTTTTGAAGCAGCAACAACTGTTTTTTAGTATAAATACAGTAGTCTGCGTAAGTGCCCCCCAGAAAGCACTCATGAATACAGAATGGTACTTTCTCTTCTGTTGTCAAGGCCAAAGTAGACTTTTACAAGCCCCTGGGCGTTGAATAGGCAGGATTTCATTATGGGATGAAATCTCTGAGGTTATTTTGATTTGCCTTCTAATGCATTTTATCTTCCAGTTCAATAGTTCGAATGTCTATTTTGTCCATTTGTAGAAGCTCCAGTTTCTGTATATCTACATTTTATTAACACTTTTACATTTAGAATGGTTACATTAACACATATCCCACTCTTTTTCTCTCAGACACGCCACTCCATAGAGCAGTACTCTGAGCTGCTGAAAGGAATACAAATGCTTTCAGGTATAGCACAGAAAAAGTGCCTTCTGATCTGTCACATACTTTTTTTTTTTTTTCTTCCCCCTCTCCTTGATGCTAGTACAACCCATCCAAAGTCAGCATTCAACTGACCTCAAATCTAGTTTATTTCTGTTTATTAAGGGCATCATGAAATTAGAGTTGAATAGAGCATTTACTTTAGACATTAATAAGTATAATTTTCTGATGGTTTTTAAGTATGATGATTTTAAATGAAAATAAAAGTAAAGCACAGCCAAAACCACAGAATATGCAAATTTATGCAAAACTCCAGTCATTACACCATACTCTATATTGAAGTTTCTCCTTAAAGGAATTTGAATGGCATCTGACTTTTCTATTTCTGGCTCTGGAAACAGATTTAAGAAAATCCCACTCTTCATGATGGAGGTGTTTTGTCTTGTGCTACTCCTGCAAGTGCAGTGAGAGTAGCTGAACACCTGTTCTCCCCTCTGAGTCACCTCGCTCCTGGAATGGACGCAATTGCCATATGTATGCTCACAGTGCACATTTCTGACTGCCTGCAATGTTTTGAGATTTTTTTTTTCCCCCTTTATTTATACTTCTGTCTAAAACATTGTGATAGTCTAGCATTTTGGCTTGGGTTTTTTTGAAGAAAAGATTGCTGCCACCTTTTACTTTGATCAGTCATAACTGAGCTATGCACCTTGAAGATTTGCAGTCAAACTACAAAAAAAAAATCATTGAATAAATCTTTTGAAGAAGTCAGCAGGACACGCAGCCTATGACACTCTTCCAGATGGAGAAACAACAAATTTTGTCCAATAACCCCATGTGATTACTCAGTTGGCTTCAGTGAAAGGAGTTACGTCAGGTGCACAGTTACAAACTATTACTGCTGAAATAATTAGATTAGACACTGCCATTATAATATCTGCAGCCGCTTTCTTTGTAATTACTCTAAATAACCAGCCACTGCACACTAGAGGGACTAGGTCAATGCTTTGTTCTCTGCTTTTTAATAACTTTAATTCCAAAATAATAGATTCTTTCTCATGATTTACACTCCACAGGAAGTTGCTGTGAGTGTTTCTTCAGCTGGATTTAGTCAATAACTTTGCTCTTAGCAGTAGATATTAACCCTGACAGATAATGTGATAAACTAATAGCTAGAGAAATCAGCAAGATACAAAAAGGTTAGACTCTGCTTTCACAGCAGTAGTTAATCTAGTGATTTTAAAACAAAGATTATTTCTGTTTTATGCAAGTGTAACAAAGAATACGGCATTATGGCCTTTCTAAAGGGTGTAGGGCTGTTGTGGTGGTACTGTTCAAAGTGCTGCGCAGAGTATTTGAGACTTGCCTTGCCTATGAAAGTGCATCATCCATGGGT
Organism: Ardeotis arabs; assembly: GCA_011801015.1. NCBI lineage: Eukaryota > Metazoa > Chordata > Aves > Otidiformes > Otididae > Ardeotis > Ardeotis arabs. The sequence goes on along the minus strand of JAAGAY010148269.1, from coordinate 92,918 downwards.
TACACTCAAACTTTCAAAAAAAGCTCAGTTTTAAGCTGAAAGGAAAGGTAAAAAGGGGAGTTAGGATATATCAAGGACCTGACCCAAGATCACAGAAAAAGCAACAACTTAGGAAAAGGCATTGTAAAGTCATGCTTCTGCTGTTTTTATTCCACTCTGCACTTAATCATTATATAAAACAGTAAGAATGATTCAGAAGAGAGCAGGAGAGGTTGAACTTAATTTGGGAGAAAGTGAGCATGACCAAAAACGCACTTAGAAAAAAAAAAAAGTGTATTTCTTAAAGTAGCATTTCATCAACATCAGGAACAAACACCGAGAAAAATAAAATAGCAAGAGGAGAAGCAGAAGAAAGAAGAGAAGCCTGATCACCTACATGTATTGAAGGAGATGTAGAATTTCATTAGCTTTCTGAGTAAGGTGAAAGTTGAGTGATACTTTGCTTTAATTCAGCGTATGAATCTCAAAGTATGGTAAACAGCACCACACAAGTACTAGTAGGATGCACTTACCTAGTTGGAGGATAAGAGTTTCTGTCTCTCCTGAAGGGCTTTTCTTCTGTAAAACTCAAAGATATAGGAAAGAAATCAGCATAATTATATCCGTTTTGCAGATGATGTGGTGAAATGACTTAACTAAGATTCCCCAACGAGTCAGTGGCAAGATCCTGAAGCAGAATCTGTGTTTCTCAGCCTGGGGCTAGACTGGTGAGAACTTTGTGGGCCAATTATAGCTTGATGTCAGTTTGCTCTTTCCAGCACGCTGTTGGCAGATAGTTTTTCCATTATAACAGAAAGTAAAGATTGAGGTGAACCTAAGCCTGACTTACGATGGGAGGATACTTTCTATTATAGCTCAGTTCAGGATCATTATTTTTTCTTCAGAGCATTTTCTAACTTCTGTGATACTGAATAAATCTTATTTTAAGTTATAAATCTGTGTTGAAATGCTTTGCCTTTCAGTGCTGGTCATGTGAAATAAACCATATGTCACAGATAAGTAAGGCAGGAGGAATGTGTGCACACTCCACTGTGATCAAATGCTTGTTTAATTCTTATTGCAACTATTAGTCATCAGCCACTACATTCATGATCCTCATCTTCAAAGCCCAGCACAACTCTTATCTACATCTTTTGGCTTGTTTCATCTCGCACCTCCCCATGCTGCTTTCCATCATAGATTTCAGCCACTTGCTTTGCTTCCTTCTTTCGCTCCCTCTCTCATGTCACATTTTCTTTTGTGTCAGTCTCTATATTTGAAACAACCTCTCCCTTTCAAGGCAACAAAATCCTCCAGAAAAATTTCCCTTTTGAAGGGTCTTGTGTTGGTTTCTTACACTAACAGTATTTCAACCGCTTTAATCCGTATCCCAATGTATTTGCTGTGGAGCATTTAGAGATTAATTATCAAACTTGTATTTGTTGTGAATACTGCATTCATTTGCTGACTTCACTGGAATTATTTACAGAACAAAGTGTTACTTGCATGAGTTTAGTGAGAGGATCTAGTCCTGAATTAAGGAGTGTGTATGAGTACCCACAAATTTCATTGTCAAATAATGGAAGGGAAGAGGCCTGACTTATTAGGTCAGCCTCTGAATAAAAATGGCAAAAATAAGCAAAGCAACTGAGTAACTTAAAGCCATTTATGACATATTTTTACTTCACTCAGCTATTTAGGGACAGATGCAAAAAGGATATTTTCAGAGGCACACACGGTAGACTCTCACTGAAAATTAACAGAACAAATTCTAAAGTCCTTCCTGAAAATGGAGTCTGAGTTCCTTCGTTATCAAGCACCTTTAAAAATTTTCCCAATACAACACAGAAAGCTTGAGCTTTCCTTGTGTTTCTAAATCACTTTTGTTTATTTTTGGGGCCTATTAAACTAATAAACATAACTGTTTAAGTGTTTAAACTTTCATTAGCTTAGATCGTAAAAGTAATACAGTCATTATTAACAATTCAGTAGAATTTTACGTAATATATTTTATTTCATGCTGTGACTAAGAGCATTGAAATGTTTTCAATACTTTATCCAAGACAAATAATAGCTTAAGGAAAAACTTCTACTCCCTTCTATTCCCTTTTACTTTGTTGATGAGATTTTTATGATTAAAACCTCTGACTTTACTACTACTGTTAAACTTAGAGCATCCCACAGAAGGCCAGATGCAGAAAATCATTCGTGTGGAATTGAGGAATTAGTTCTTCCATTCCAAAAAGGGAAATGATCTGAGTGTGAAAAGGCAAATCTTCATTACTGATCAACCCATAAAGTGGAGAAAAACCATGGTAATATAAGGTTTGAACTTTTTCTGCAAATATGTACATATGAAAAATTGTCTCATGGTAATACAGGAAAGAAGGAGCTAGGATTATTTGGCAGAGCACAGTTATTACTGTACCAAATCCGACAGGTAATAAATTGCTGCTTTTAGTAGGAATTGATCGCAGGACTTTCTTGACTTTAGAAATGTCTCAAGCTCATTGGAAAATATTTTGAGAACAGATAGATTGATACAGTTTCAGCAAGGGCTTTTTAGTCTGTCAGTATTGTTCAACTTGTAGCTCTTCACATGAATTTTCTTTTTTTTTCTTTTTTACATTGTGTATGCAACCCAGTATATAACATTAACAGCCGCAAAGGCTGCTGGGAACACGGCTCTGGCGTATATATCAATGGTATCGGCATCAATCGGCTTAAAGAGGGACTTCAGACCGCTCTTTTTATCCAGTTTCATTACTTGCTGCTGTTTTGTCTCTCCAGTTTCTATTTCTATTGTGCCATACGATCCAGGCAGGCTTCTGGGAATTCGATGCTGCCTATTGGAAACGGCCAGTTCCTGGTTCACACCAGCTATGGAAAGGGAAAACAGAACAATTGCATTCTTCACGTTTACCTGCAAAGGAAAGAGGAGAACCTATAACAGGAATTTATAGAGCAAAGGTAGTGTATTTCATCCAAGCTAGCCACGATTCCAACGTGGTGAAACACCGAAGTGCTGAGTGGTATTTATCACTTGCTTTGGCAGAAGGACTGCTGAAAGACTGTGCTACCACATCTGAATTCTGGTGATAATTTCACATGCTCTGAATCGCCAAGGCACCATTGAGACAGCATGCTTAGCCCTTCTGACTGAAAATAATTGACTAAGTGTAAGGAGACAGTTATCTCATTCTGTGGCCAAGGCCAATACGCAGTTCTCGGGCTCTTGTCAAAGCTGAGAGAACGTAGAGGTGTGACAGAAAATTAATATGGATCAGTTGTATCCACTACAGCTTAATGAAATGAAATAATGATAATAAAAAATAATAACCAAGGTGCCAGAGGGTTCGAAAATATGTAGACTTGGACTACAAATTGTGAATTGTCAAAAATAAAAGTTCCTTAATCAGTTCAGTCTGCTTCATCACTAATATGCGAGTATGTACGTGAAGAAAGCAGCAAAGCCATCTGGAGTTCCTGAAAGAAATTTAATCTACAGACTCCTTTGTTCAGTCTCACTGGGCTTCGTACCTACAAAACTTATATCCATGCTAATTGTATCTGTATTTACTTTCTGCTGTTTAGGTGTAAAACTTGTAATCTCCAGTTGGACAATGTTCGAGACTACAGGCCTAGTTTTTGTTTTGCTGACAGCATTTTATTGTGCTGTAGCAGAGCTAAAAGATTCTTAGCAGAAGCTGCCACTAAAGAATAACTTCTGAGAAAAGGCCTTTCTACCCCATCTCATGTAATACTGTCATAATTACGTTGTCCTGACCCAACAGGAGCAACTTAACGTTAACGTAACTTACACAAATATCAAAGGGCCTAAATATATTCTCAAAGTGTAAGATGTACGAATCTGGCTCAAGACGTGCTTTGCCTTTCTTCTTACTCATTCTGTCTTATTCTCCATTTTCTTTCCTAACTACAGCAACAAAACATGTAAGAATACGTTGTCTCTAGGGCTAACCATGCTGCAAGGGGAAATCAGCAGTTGCATTTAGTTGCTTGTCATATTAATGTGATAAAAGAATTAACCAGGATTTTTTTTTTTTTCAAAAGGGGTAGAAGAATCTACTTCTCTAGAAAAAGGCCGTGATGCAGGGCGATTGCTTTTGCAAAGTTATTCACAGTGTCATGCTTACTGACCTCTGCACTCCGCCTTCTCGCCTTTAGCTTGTTCTTTTGCTTTTTCATGTAGTCAGCATTGAAATGTGCAAACGCATATTCTACCAGTGCAGCGAAGACAAACACATAGCAAATCCAGAAGTAAACATCAAGTGCCTTGATGGCAGATGCTCGTGGAAGCGAAGATCGGGCGCTGACCATCAGTGTCGTCATAGTAAGAACAGTAGTTATACCTGCAGTGTAGTGTGAGAAAATATACTTCAGGTTTCATAGTATACACTACAATAAGTGTATTTACTAATCTGAACCTGAGGAATGTTTTCACAGTAGAAACCCCCTAATAGCATGGCTTCTGATTTTCGAAACAGGGGAGCATGTAAAAAACTGGATTTGTATGAATAAAACAGCTTTCAACGTTATCCTTGGTTTTTTGTTCTAAAGCAGGACAAACAAACCAGAAGGCTTAACCCTTAAAAACTTTTGCATCTGGATTTGCAAGCCTTGCTGTGGCAAACAGATCCACAAGCTCTAGGAATGTTTTTTGACACTGTCCCAGTTCCTTCAAATCAATTCTTTCATACATCTGCGTCGCGTTCACTATTGCTTTTAACCATCTTTAGATGGTTATTTTCTGTTCTTTACTGAGGCAGCTGCTCTGATAGCATGACAGAAATTAAAACATGAAAAATCTTTTAAAGGACCTTCCCTTCTGCAAATGTAAACGTAGTATTCATAAATGCACCTTCATGGAAAATGAGGATTATTAGAAAGCATAATTACAACTTCAGCATACCCTTCCCTGTTAGATCCCCAAATTATCTGTTTTACCTAGTGACACTCTGGCAGGCACAGCTGACTGACTGATCCAGAAGGATACCCATGACATGGCCACTAGTAAGATAGAAGGAACGTAAGACTGAATGATGTAAACTCCTCGATTTCGCCGAAGGTGGAAGTGGAGACTGAGCCTGGGAAACTGACCTGCTGGAAAAAAAGGCAGACAAAGAAAGATTCTGACTGTGTGGATTACAGTTAAACTGATACTCAAAATAACATTTCCTATAATGACACAGATCTGCATTTTTAAACATCTTTTGGACAAGGATCACAAAAAGCTTTTTTGAATGTTGTTCAATTAGTCTTCATAAACCCTGCACGAGCTACCACAGTTCTCATCAGCGCTGTTAGCTAAGAATAGGTCAAATGATTTGGCTCAGGTCATATCAATGCCAGATCTGAAAATAAAATCATGACTCTTCTTGAATAACAGTATTGCTTCAAAATGTGTACTGTCTTATCATCTGCTGCAGAAAGTCCTCCAGATACTAAATTTAGATTTTTTAAAAGGCCAAGTTAATTTCAAACTCAAAAAAGAGCTTAGAGGAGACGTGCAGCATAAATGAGAATCTGAACACATGAAAGAGGATGAAAAATCAGCAGGAAAGAAATGACTCCAATCTTTTACAAACATTGCAATAAACCCAGTGATAGGCATACACACCACTGACTTCTACTGGATGGAATTAGAATGATCTGACTGTACGCCATAAGCCTCGTAACATCAGGGCTAATGGAAATATTTCTTTATGTGAAGTTGCAAACTAGGTTGAGAGAATGTGGGCTATACCTCAAGTGTTTCTGATGAAGTGCTGCCTGGCTACACCATAAAGTATTTTGTTAAACACAGAGAGCTAAAGGACGTACTATGCTACAGTGGCTACCTGAAGGCTCAGCAAAGGTTGGCTTTTTTTACAAGTGGAAGCTAAAGAAAACTCTTATCAGAAACCTGACAGATTCTTAAATTAGTTACTTAAGAAGAAAGATTTTCTATTATAGATACAGGAGGTTTCCCTATGCAGGAAAAAATCAGATAGTGTCCCTGAATTGAAGACAGATCTTGTTACCAGATTTGAAGTTCATCATTTCTGTTGTGAACTGGTAATTGGTAATTGTAAATTGAGCAAGCTGCAGCTTATCCAGCCCGTGGATCTCCTCCTGGTTTTCTGACCAGTGGTAGACGATGTCTTCTGAAGAGTAGCCATCTGCCAAAAGAAAGCTGAATAAACACAAAGCTTGAGGAAGAAACTAAGAACTTAGAGGACTCATCGTGGAAGTCCTCTAATTCCTCTACTATGCTAATTTTCATTGGTCCCGTTGCCAACATGCTGCGATTCAGTCTGGATAATTCACTGTCCTGGCAACACCAGTGTTGCCAGTGTCACACAGGGGTAGCTTTCCTACAGGGAGAATAATCCAAGTTGATTCACGCTGACTAGCAATATGTGGTATGGAACAATGCATTTCAGTGTCATGAGAAATATCCAAATTTATGTCTCAAAAAGCTCATTTGTGTACTCATTTAAAGTAGAGTAACTTGCTGTAGCACTCAGTCTAGTCTACCTATCCCTGCACTGTGCTTGGATCTCAGAGTCACTGAAATTTCTGTTTGTGAAAGAAAATAGCTACTAAATCTAACCTGTCTATGCCCGTCCTACCAAAGACAGATCAGAGTGTAATTCTGTACTGCAAGTCTATCTCCAAGTTCACACATGGATTTTATGAGATAGGTACTCTGTACCAGTCAGGCAGTGTCATGGAAACAGATTTCCTGTGTCAGGGATTCCCCCAGTGTCCTCAGAAAGTCTGTGTCTAGTTGGCTCTGTATCTCCCCTTGCAAGCCCTGCATGGCTTTCACAAATGGACACTGCATGGAAGTGAAGGATACCACCAAATTGTTCATGAGAGTCCCCACTCTTGGAAACAACTGTGAGGGCCTCCCCCAGGCTTAAAGTAGTTTAATCAGAAACAATGCCAATGCAAACTGTCCAGAGTTTTTCTGTCAGTTCTCCTCCTAACAGCTTTTGAACTTCCTCAGTATTTGCAAACCAAAATGACAAAAAGGTAAGGGTTTCAAAGATGCTAGATTCTTGAAGGTTTTGTAAGAAATGGTGTGTAAAGAACAGAAAATCAAATTGGTGGATCTAGTTAGAGCACAGCGGTATAACTCAGACCCACGTCCATTCGGAGACGCACCAGCTGGCTTGACAATCACCATGTATATCAGCCTGTTAGGACTGCAGTTTGGCATGGGTGGTGGCTGGAAGATAACTGCTAGGGAGAGGTGCAGGGCACCAGGGACATGGGAGAAGAGGGGGGATATGTGTCACAGCATTTACGTGCAAATCCATAGGAAATTGATCTTTGCTAGTTTTGCTGTTAATGGGCTACTTGCTACTAAACCATTGATTTGTTTAAAGAAGCTTTAATTCTACATGTTTATTTCACTGAAATCAAAACCCTCTAATTCAATTAAAAAATTAAGCCATCACCAAAAATCCCTGCAGAACTCGCGGGGAGAGAGAAATGATCGCCGGTTCACTGTCTGCTGCCTCTGCACTCAGTGATTACATAAGGAAAACTGTAGATTGCTATTTTTGACAGGATAAAATGGTATTGTGGTTAATTGCCTAGAAAACAGAGTCAGTGCTAAAAAAGAAAAAGAGAAACTTGCATCAATAGGCCAGTGACTCTGCTCAGAAACTGCTATTCACAAATCTCTGGAACCCTCAGGACCTGTAGAATCCTTGATATAAAACCCAAAAAAAGGCTGGATTCATTGGCATTGATTGGGTGGCCTCTGCTTGTGTCAGTGGTGAATGTCATTCCAAAGTATTCATGCTCATGGGAATTACATGCTGATCATAGATAAAATACAGGTTGGACAAAATAGTAATTCATTCTCCACCCTCCTTTGTGAGTACAAATGAATTTAAGCCGACCCGTGCAGTACTCTGATTGATTTCTGAGAAACAGATACAGGAATGCTTGGGCAAGCTAAACAGCTACGTAAGGGTTAACCACAATGGCATTCAATAAAAGCAGGGAATTCTTTCTTTTTTCTGTTTTCTCATGAAGAAAAAATAGCACAGCAAATTTTGCCTGTGGGCTTCTCTACTTACTCTCGCTGGATTTGATGCAAACCTCAGTAACGCTAGCGACTGTCACAATTGCACTACGTTTCACTTGAAGCACAAAGTTCCAGACATTTGTCAGCAGAACTGTAGGTTGTTCATCTTCACTAAATTAAATCCTGCAGTTTTGAATTGGATCGGAGCTGACCTGGTATTGACAAGCCCATAGTCTAATGCCCAACAGAGAATGAAGGGATTCACGTTTGTACCCTGTATTTCTAAATCCTAAGGCACCCCTTAGAAAATTGACTAAAGCAGAAGCATTCCAGCAAGCTAAGTACCACATACGCAGGCTTTAAACGAAACACAGATTGTATGAAACACTGTACTCAGCCCTTACAGCTCTCCAAATCCAACATGCATTCTTGCTCATCCATTGGATACTTGGAAAGGTCCATGTCACAGGCCACTGTGGAGGTAATCCTGTTCCAAGCAACGTGAACACCAGTTAGTTGCATTCAGATAGACCTTTTCGTCAGATCTCAAAGACTTAATGGAAAACTTTGAAACCTTGATACTGATACAGGAAACTATTTTCAAAATCCTTATGGCTATTGGCTTTACCAAGTCTGTGGGAAATCCAAAGGTTGGGGGAAATTAAAGAAAGGTCAAATGACTTGTTTAATGACAGAGGACGCTTGAGCTACTTCTGATGATAAAAAGGACTTTCCTGAGTCAAATCTACTCCCTTCCACTGTCCCCAAGATCACTACCAATACCTTAGAGGTGACTTTGGACTTAGAATTTCAAAGGTGCCCACTCATTAATTTTTAGAACATTACTCAATTAACTTTAAATATAGTTACTGAGTTCTAGCAAGAACACTCTTCCAAAGTGAGAAAATACTACTTTCTGTGTTTGAAAGATGGGTAAGTTGAGCCTAAATCAGGCTCATAGTTCCCTTGGAAAATAGTGAGAGAGTGGAGAAGAGAATCTTTGCTCTGTGTTCAGCATCTCCTTGCATGGTGACCGCGCAGTTATGAGATGCTTATCTCCCATTAAGGACATTCTCAAAACGACCAGTGATTATGCAGTGGAAAATGTGGTAGTGTTGCCAAAGATACCTTCCTGGCAGCATAATCCTTGTAAAGGAAAGGGATCTCTGATAGGACTCACCAGTAATATCTTCCATTTAAAATGAACAATTATTTTAGGAAATCATCCTAGGAAAACTGAGTGATTACTTTACAGTCTGTTCAAAAAGTTAATACATGACAGAGTGCAGTTGCACTCTTTCTCACTCACCTGATGCTGTATAAAATGACTCCATCTGGCTGAAGCCTGATAAGTTTGTTTTCCACGGTCACATCATGGAACCAGGCAGACTTGGCATTCACTATGAATGTATCAGGCAACCAGAGCTTGTCCACAAACCGGCTGTCTAAGCCCAAAGTTTCATTGGTGTGGTTGTAAGACAGACGGTCATCTCGCCAGCTCTGGTGCAAAAATACCGTCATGGTATATTCCTATGACAAGGGAAATCCCAATTAAAAAGTGATGCTAAACAAACACAATGAGAATGCCTTCGGTAAAAAATCATCGTGTTAGTCTAGAAATGTACTGAAGGTTTCCTGTGCAAATAAGTATTTTTATACTCAGTTGACCAGAGAGCTACCCAAGCATTTGAATTTCTGTCATATGCTTCCACCATGGATAAACCCAAGATATCAAAAAGTCAGTGATTCAATGTCAGTGTTATCTATAATGCATTGCAAGAGTTGCATATGTCTTAATGAAGAAAATCAGTTTATTCATCCCCACAAGTACAACTTTTGGTTTTAAAGGTTTTTTAAAGCAAAACTAAAAAATCAAGTGAAGTTATGCATCTGTAATGAAGGGAAAGGATGGAAGGAAAGTCAAAGCTTTGGTTTTAAAATTAAACATATTGTGCTTCAGAAATGCAGTTAATTCATGCCTATGCTTGTTTATGTGACTTGTTATAATCCACTGCTTTATTGAAAGGTCTTTACACAAAAAAAGAGGAGCATCTCACAACCATTCCGTTAGCTTCTTTTTGGAAGTGTCTGTGGTGAAAAGGAATTTGAACCAAAGTTGGAGTTAATGCTTAAAATTAGGCTTTCTGTAAGTAAGGGCTGCACAGATCCAACCTTGCTAACTGTAGTAAGAAATCTCTGTGACTTATACATGGTTAGGTTCTTGGGCAATGTCTGCCAGAAGAGACTCTGCCTGTGTCTTAAAATACAATGTTTGTTCTTTGCAGTATCTTATTGTGGCAATTCCTCCCCTCAAAACATGTTGGGGATCAACTGTCTCTCTATTTAGTTCGTTTTCTATACTTTCTGTCATTGCAGTACATACATTCACAACTGAGCAGGTTGAAGTGATAACGTACCATGTTCACTTCTGAGATGTGGTCGATGCTGGCCACTTCAATTGCAAGAGCAACATTGACAGGAGGACCTGAGAAAAACATGTTTGAATGTGGTGATTTACATCATCACAGTGCTCACAAAAATACAGATTACCCAAGACAGTTAATTCTTTCATACTGACTGAATTCATAAAAGTGTTTTCCGCGATAAAGTACACTTTCCAAGTAAAATCTACCTTAGAGCGAGAGATTTAAATCTTTTACAGACTGTGTCCTCAATTTCCAACAGAACACCTCGCTTCAGTGATAAAGGACATGAGATACAATCACAACTACTGAAAATTATGGAATCCTTTCTGGAAACCACATCATCTAGTTTCAGACAGCATGACTTCAAGCAAATGCAGAAATTATCACAACTTAATGTAATGCAAAATTCCTTCAACTTAGAAATCAATGATTTAAGAACTGCGAGAGTGCGTTGCTAATTCTGTTGTACAGTCTGTCTTTTTTCAAGATCAGGCAAATTGTTGGTTGTTATTATTTCCAGCATCCAGAGCCCTTTAATCGTGAAGTTCACATAAACGTCAGAGGGTAGAAGGATTGTAAGAAACAAAAGAGACGTTATTCTCAAAGTCTCACCTCCAATCCCAGGCCTGAAATTCCGTGCATACCCTTTCATTAGATCATCCAGGTTGGGTAACCAGGATATCTCGATGTTGGAACCTATGTAATCTCCGATGTCATTCATAGCTCTAGGTAAAGAGAATAAATGTCTTTTAAAACTTTGCCATGTTTACAAACAGAAAAATAACAGAAAATAGAAGACATTAACTTATTCTACACCAGAGACCACCTACAGTATAACCAGCTATATTGGTAATTTAGTGGAAAAATACTGTATATAGATAGATAGGAAAACCATTTCAGATGTTTCTGTTTAAATCAAAACGTTTTTCAGGCAAGACTATGGCCTCTTTCTGAAATGTAAGTACATTGAAGGTTTTTTCTTTTCCAAAAAGAAAGTAGGAAAAAAATTAGAAATTAAAGAAAACATGAGGGAAACCAGGATACTTTGTATACTGCATTAAATGAATCTGTGGATGCTGAAATGCGGCTATCGGGGTAGCAGGACACAGCAGCTGTGACAGCTCCTAGTACCACTAGAAGGCTGGTGTATTGTCAAACGTGATGGGAAAACAGTAAAAATGACACATCTGGAATTTGGATTTAACATCTTTGATACTGTGAAGAGTACCATTGTGCCTCAGAAGTATGAAAAACAATGCTAACAGAAGGTGTACAAACACCTGAAAACTGCAAAGATTGTGGTCAAAAAGGGAATCTCGCTTAAAAAGTGAGCAGCTGAAAGGGAGCTGCCCGTGGGCTGGACCTGAACCTCAGCGGAAGCGGGCTGTGCCACTGGGACTCGGGAGATGCTGTCCATGGCTCCTGAAAGTTCCAGTAGTTCTCCCCCATTCCGAGCCAAAGAGGTGGCTGTTTACAGTCCAGGTGATTCAGGAGCCTCTAGAAACCTGGAGAGGGGCCCATGGTTCTGCAGTGTGAGGAGCTGCTGATAGTGACGAGCCTGAAGGATCTGACCATTGTCCTGGAACCTGAGGTGTGCTCCATCATCCTAGAAATGCAGAGGCAAAAGCCCTGACTATGGTCCTGGATTTGGGGCCGTTCTTGTCCATGTCTTGAGGGGTAAGTGAGGTATCCATAGCACTGAAATGTCTCTGTCCCGTTCCACCCCACAGATGCTCGAGAGTTTTGGGCACATGGGGATGGTTCCATCATGCTGGGAGGGCCCCAGCTCACCTGCCTGTGCTGTTTTGCACTTGCCAGCATCAGGCAGTGTGGGTGTTTGGCCATCTGTCCTCGGGTCAGGAGTGTGGGATGCCATAAAGCACGCATCCTTTTGTAATCACTCCTGGACCTGCGTGAGCCACCAAACAGGCAGTAGGTTTTGGTTGGGAGGTAGCGTGCTGCTGTCAGATTTGTGCAGCAGCCTCCCAGAGATAAGGCTCCGTCTCTCAGGTGCTAGGCATATGCTGCTTTCCGATCCAGTGCTGCTCCTCGAAGACGTTGCATTAGCACAGTTTCTTGTTGCCATTTTTCACCACCTGGCAGACGCCAGCCCCACAACCCTGCTGGTACAAGCAGCGATGTGGATATTCCATCATCTCTTACAAACAAAGGCAAGCTTATATTGTCTTCATTAACTGTTTAAACCGAGCTGGCAGATTCCATTTGAAGCCGATCTGTGCCTGTTCACGCAATTCCTCGTGCCAGCACTGTGATTGACATGACAGCAACAGACAAATGAAGGGCTGTGACAACGTCTACCACAACTATTTGCAAAGAGAAAATTTGCCACTGGTTGGAGAGGGGCTGTATCTGAATGCAAGTACTATACCAAAACTGTCTGAGCACTGTTTTAGCATCTTCCACTGCGCCCAGCAATAAATACGGCATTTCAGAGATATATACCACTCGTAACAGAAGAGAAACTCGTTAAACATCGATGAAAGGCTGCAGAGTAAAACACCATAAATGTATTCTGCCATGGTACTTACATAACTTTCTTAGAGTGTTCATGCGACGTTGACCCACATAAAGCACATGGGTTTTTTCTCCAAAATACGCCAGTCTGAGCACATTCAGCTCAGCACACGCAGTTACTGCTAGCACAGTAGCAGAGTGTCCTGCAATAACCAACTCTTCTTCTCACAGGGGACTGAAAGAAAAATCTTTGATTGGCCTGGTCATAAAATTCATGCCCTACATGTATGGAGCCAATTATATAAGGAAGGAGTTCCAGGATTGCAAAGTATAGATGTAAGTTCTGAGCAGCAGAGACACTGAAAACTTGCATTAACAGAGTTGTCAAAGCTTAAGTGACCTTAAGGCACAGGGACACTGCTCCAAAGTGAAACTTCATTAGTTCACGGCAAAATGTTAAAATTGGGGATAGATTGCATTTATAACATTTCCTTACCATAAGCACACTCCTGTATGTCATCTCAAATGACTATCTCAGATATTTCTCAAGTTTCTATATCTCTTCTGAGTAAGGATCTTGGAAGACTCAGAGCCATATTTTCAGCTACATAAATTGGAATAATGTAATTGATCTAGACACGGGCTTTGAAGATTTATAACATATGTTGTCAGAGGTTTTTTTTCCTTCTTTATTGAATCTCATCAACTATATAAACACTTCTTTCTATCAGACTGCTGTTTCCTATGTGCTGGTCTTTCAATCATCCAACTGTCAGTATTTACTTAAATTAAATTATAGTTTCATAATACTTGGCAAGATCTAGATGCTAAGGTCTGGCTTTCTTCTGCAATACCATCAAACATTGCTGCTCAGAAATTCTTTCATTTCTTTTCTTTTACATTCGCTACCCTATTTCTGGAAATACTAAGGCTAACAGTTAATACAGAAAACATTTTTTTTTTTAATTAAGGCCTTGGCAGATTAGAGTACAAGACTATGTTGAAAGTATTTTGTTTAAAAATGTTCTTATTTGTAACTGGTAAGTCTCAGCCATAGATATGTAACGGTATTCCTAATCAGTAAAATATCTCTGCTCCTTTTATAGGTAAAGAATGATACTTTAAGTCTTTTTGTAGAGTAAATAACTAGAAGATGCTTGAAGGAATATATCTGCCTAAAGTGTCTTTCCCTTCTCAGTAGAAGATGGTGCTTTTCAACTCCTATTGCTAAAACTGCAGCCAAGTTCTCTACAGCGCTTCGAAAACAGCACTCCAGTCAAAAAGTGACTGCACTGTAGCGACCTATCTTGCGCGACTGGTCTGTGAGGACGGGAGAATGAGAATCTAGCTTATGCTTCCGACATACACAGTAGTACTAAAGTGCTCGGGACGAGTCATTGTAAAATTACAATACCATGTACATTTATGAGTACTCTACCTGAGAAAAAGAATAAAAACAAATCCTGCTCCTCCCCTTTCACAACAGGTATTGCTACTTGCATGCATCAAGAACCCATCCCCAGATACCTGACTTACAATCAGTCAGTTGCTAGAAAAGAAGCACTGCCACTACAAGAACTGCCAGGAGCCTCATCTTTTTTGAAAAAGCATTTCCAGTATGCAGCAGTTACCCTGTGTCGGTATGCGACGTTAATGGCATTAAGGAGAGCCACAGAGCTAAAAGGAAGTTAGAATGACAAGAGCTGGGTTAAAAACTGTGGGCTGTAGCTTACCATGTGTTTCAAGCAGATTACAATCTAGAGGGAGTTTTACTTAAATATCCATGACACAATTAAAATGAATCTTGTTTCTATTATTAATGAAGCCTTAGGGTCAGATCATCAGTGTAACAAATGCGTTGAAGTTAGTGGAGCTATATGCACTTAATACCAGTGGGGGTTACTGAAGTATTACAGATGAAATAATTTTATGGCTAGATTTACTTTGTTGATGTTTATACTACTGGTTCATTTTTAAATTTCTTTGAAATAGGCAACAAAATCACTCTTCTTCAGGTACTGCTATTCTCACACACTAGTGTGGTGCTCACAGAATGGCTCCTAGATACTCAAAGAGAATATGTGAATCAGAGTAACCTACAGTTTCATTTACAAACGGTTACCACTGCGTTACAAAAAGCTTTTGCTAATATTAGGCATTTTTCATGCAGATGATTAAGGGACTAGAACAAGTCTCATGAGGAAAAGCTGAGACAGCTGGGACTGTTTAGCCTGGAGAAGAGAAGGCTCAGGGGGGATCTTATCAATGTATACAAATACATGAAGGGGGGGTATAAAGAAGGCAGGGCCAGGACCAGAGGCAGTGGGCACAAACTGAAACGCAGGAGGTTCTGCTACAACATCAGGAAACACTTTCTCACTGCGAGGGTGACTGAGCCCTGGGACAGGTTGCTGAGAGAGGTTGTGGTTGAGGTTTACAGGCCAGTGCGTGCTAACTCCTTTGAGCCGTTCCTCTAGACTTCTGTACATTGCATCCAGTGCTTTACAGTTACACGAAGGATGGTGGGAGAATTTCGTTCATCCTTGTTAAGCAGTTGGGATTATACATGGCCTAAAATATTATTCATTTATTGTACCTGAAAAAGGAAGACCAGCATAGAAAAGCCACACTGGAAGGGATTAACTTTCCGTAGTGTAAGCAGTAAAGAAGAAAAGAAAGGAAACTACCATTAGTTGATTCAGCAACTTCGCTTCCTGACAAACGTAAGCTGCTGTAAAGCTTGTTTTAGTGAGAAAAGGACTTTGTACAATTAAGCTATTGATTTGTAAAATTCAAGGGGTGTAACAGCTCATCGAAAAGCTTATCTTTACTTTGCACCAGGCCAGAGTGGGGTGCCTAGCTGACTGAATGGCAACAGTCACATGTACTAGTACCAGTCTGGAAGTCATTCCCAAATCTAAAGCTGAAGATGATTTTTCATTCACACTCCGACTCTGTACACATCTCATTTCAAGCAGATATTCTGGAGAATATATTTACATCTGTCCACATCTGGAGTTTAAGCACCGGGAGAACTCCAACAGAGCTCATTGTTAGCAGTAGAAAACAGATTACTGCTGTTCAAACTATGACAAGAATAGTCACTTCTCTTGCACACGGGACAAAGGGGGGAGGAAATCACCATTGATAAACGTGGCAAAACTTTGCCTAACAAAACTGTCCCTGACGCAGGTTAAGGAAAGCAAGTCCAAGCAATGACTCTCAAATGACAAAGAAATGCATCTCTTTCAGAGCTAAGTATTATCAGTTCTAGAATAAAAGTACATCTATCCCAAAATCCTTTCTATCCAAGCTGACATCTTTCTCCCAGCTGCTGCGGGACCATTGCATTCCACTAATGTGGACTGATCTGGAGGAGAAGCATCAATCAACTCGGACAGCCCATCTTTAAAGGGCTTGGCAAGCAAGTGAGGTGTTAGCCTGGCTTCAGTGTCTTCCAGAACACTGCCTGAAAACAGTTGCTAGAAATTAGTGTACATTACTAGAAAATATCTGCTAGGTATTTAATTTACACCAAGGAAAGAGGCAATCTGTATGTTCTGTGTGAATGAGTGCACTACAGCAGCAGAACAAGAGATCCCAGTAGCAATATTATTCTTGCACTGTAGTGCCAGAAGCTCAGCAGCATCTTTAAGTCGATAAGATACTGGTTTTAGGTCACACTTGTAGGGAGAGTGCGCCAACCTTTTGACAAACATGTACAGCAGTAAGGTGTGGGAAATAACTTTTTGCATCTCCTGTTTCTTCTTTAAATCCACTAATCTGATTCTTTTTGGGACTGTGACATAGTTGTTATATGAATCTTTTAACTTGGTAGATGGAAATACCAGTTTGACTGATGCTGAGGACTGGGATGGGGTGCATTTCATTTTCTTTGAGATAATCTTTTGGGGGTCATTGCCACTCAAGAAAACTTTTTCTTGGGGAAAAAGACAAGGAATGTCCTGCAAGGTCAGTGAACAATCTGGCCTCTGTCAAACTCCAGGATTATCCAGAGCACTATGTGTATCCTTCCCATCTGCCATTCCTGACTCTAAGTGAAGCTCACTGTAAATATGTTTTGTGGTTTGAAATGTAATTGAAAAGGCATTAGGCTTAATTCATGGCAACTGTTTGAACATAAAAGCCCTTATTTCCTCTCCATGAGTTTTAAGCTACAGGAAATGGAGCACTCTCTGTGTATATTCGTGTGTTAAAGCTGCTGTGTTTCCATGAACAGAAGTAAAAGGCTGAGGGAGACACACAACAGAAAGACAATTCTATGCAAATGTATAAAAGCCATTTAACATAGTAGAATCTTAACTATAAAAGATACATCTATTTTTAATTAGAGAACTCAAATCCCTTTCAGTAAAGAATTCCAAAGTATGGACATACGTCCCCAAACTCCTCTCAGTAGTACTCTTCCGCCACACAAATGAAGAAATATTTCACTAAGTGATGATCTCATTCACTGTGACACATTTATTATTGCAGCATCCACAGCATATCCAACTCTGATAAAATAATGGAAGCTACAGTCTTTGCCCCAAAGAGCTTTCAATCATATAAATGCCAAATTTCTTGCCACTAATCACTGTCTCAAGCAGACCAAAAAATACTACTTCTTAAAAATATTTACCTGCAAACGGCACTGGCACAAGTAGGATGTGCTGACTTAGGCTGAATTTGGCTCATTCATTTAGTCAAACAGCACACATGACAGGGAAATTGCTTCAAATAGAGCTCTCTAGAGCAGCCTGAAAGGATATTCGAAAATGCTGTGAGGAAGCAGGCTGGATGTGTTCCCCACTTCCCTCCTCTGCCAAAGCTTAACATTATTTGAATAAGTAGTTTTGCCTTCGGAAAGTCTTGTGTCATATCACTGAGTTCAGAGCTCGCTGAAATGTTCTTCCTTTTTGGAACAGGTTTTTGCTCACCCCTGTCAATATACAGCCCATAGGACTCACAAGCAGAGAACTTAGTGGTGTTGGATGGCCTCTGGCATCATAACCATGGATCACATTACATTTAGAAAACAAAACCAGAGCAGTAAAATGTAGCTATTGTCAGTTTTGCCCATTTTTATAAAACCACAGTATTAATAAAATGCTGTTCTTCATAAAAGCATCTATTCCCAAAAATAATTCTGTATAATACCATATTACAGAACTCCAAGGAGGACTAATGAGGGAGTTAACGCGCTTCTTGGGCCCTTACAAGGAGAATTATTTCACAGGTCATCTATGCGTGAGTAATTTTACTAATGCAAGGATAAAATTTTGGTCTAGTTCTGTTTAACTCATCAAAAGTACACATGTAGGCAAGGTTACTCACTTTTTACAAGATTAGACAATGTTCTGCCATAGCCATGCTAAATACTGCATCTTTGGAAAATTGTTGTAGTAAACAGAGCAGCTTTCTTTGACCATTGGATGTCTTACACTTTGGCATATTTGGAAAACAACTACAAACTGAACAGTTAGAATTTCACAAGCCAGAATTTGTCTTGCATTACTCTCTGCCACAAATATGTACGTATTTCTATCAAACAGCTCGTCACCATTGTGTAACTGGAGGAAGAAAGTCAAGTAACTAGGTAATTAATCCAAATATAAAATAATTTATCCAACTAATTATAGGTTGCACATATCCGGGCAGTTGCTGTGCCTAGAAACAGACCTTGAAGGCAGATGCTGAGAAGGCTGATGCTTCCTTATTTTTTTTTCTTCTTTTATATTCAAACACCACTTCTCAATCAAAATACTTAATGCTAGCCCAAGTGCAGATAGAGAAACAGGATCGTTGAAATGATGGGCAAGATCTTGACGCCCTTAGGTCATAAGCAGTATTTTGTCTGCCTTCACTGTAATAACTGGATTGCTTCAGAGCATGAGGGTGTCAGGATCTGACCCTGGATAACAGATTCAAGGTCATAGGATAAATCATTATGTCAGTCCTGAATAAGAGCAGTTGACTTGACACTTCTGTAATGTAAGATCGTTTTCCTTCCCAGGGAAAAATAATAAATCAGATCTCACTAATTAATTCCTAAAACTATAACAGCAATGTTATGTCCTGCTACAATTATCACTTTGCGTCTTACGCTACTCTGAAGCTATTAATAATGTCTGTAAAGTAGAAGTAGGAAGACCCCTTTAATACCACGGCCATCTCTGCTCTGGATGATGTAGGCATGATTTTACATGCAGCAAGTTCTTTTTTACTCCCCCTTCTATTTTCATTGCATAATCATGGCAAGCTTTCTCCACATACAGCCTCCAGATCTGCAGAGCATATATAGAGAACAGAGCTGGTTGCCTAGCTAACACCTTCGGAATAAATGTGACTGGGAATTGCAAACATACATCTTTACAATTCATATTTTAAGAAATGGTTGGTGGTGTTCTAACATTTTTTTCTAAGATCTCTTCCTCCTGTCTCAAGTTCAGGAGACTTAACGAAGCCTTTAGAAAGGAATGTCTCTGTTTTGGGTGTTTTAATTGTGCCTGTGGAGGCCCTAGGCAAAGATGTTCCCTTAGTGCCCCACTGGTTGTGCTGGGGTTGTGGCAGTTTCGTGTTCCAGCAGGCCCTCTGCAGAGCTGTTTGGGGGGATGAGCCTGCCCGGGATGTGCGGTGCCATGACAAAAAGTGATTGCTCCCAATTTAGAGTAAGTGCCCTCGGGAAAAGGCTTCCACAGGCATCCTGTTCAAAGCACAGCCCTTGATTAACCCCAGAAATTGCTGCTCAGTTGGCAGAAGTGCATCCTCTGCTAGAGAAAGAAGAAAGAAAGAAAAAAAAAAAAAGATGGAGCACACTGAGGAAACTCTTCAGTCAAGACCCTTTTCCTACTGACCCCTCACTCAGGCAGCCGTAGCCCCCCTCAAACGGGGAGCATCCCTGGGCACGGGTGGGAGCCCGGGCAGGGCAGAGCGGACCAGGCGCAGCCGGACCCCCAGCACGCCCGTCGGGGCCGTCTAAGAAAGAACGAGAAGGCATTTTCTTACCTGATACACCTGTGCTGTTGGGTGCACAGTAGAACCAAGGCAGGAAAAACCCAGGTGAGAAATTCCATTTTACTCCCATTTACTGGACAGTGGCAAACAAAACCCAGGTTCCCCGGCTCTGCTGGCGGCTCCGGCGCTCCAGCGGCGTTGCCATCCTTGCTCGCTGCTCTAAGTTGAGGCTCAGTTGGAAGCAGTGGATCGTTGCCCGGCAGCAGCAGCCCCCACAGCCGCGCGGGGCCCCGGGGCCATGCGGGCGGGTTGCGGGGAGCGGGGCGCGGGGCAGGTCCGTCCCCCCACTCCGCGGCTCCTCCGCCGCCCTCAGCACTGCCTGGCTCTTCCTCCGGCCGCTCTTCCCGGGTGCAAGGCTGGTTGCCGAAAATAACCTCCGAACCGAGAGCTTAATCCCAGCGAGCGCAGGGGGGAGCAAACTAAAAGTGCTCCGGAGGGAGCAGGCATGGCCCGTGCGACCGGTCACAGGGAGGAGGAGGAGGAGGAGGCAGCCGAGGGCACGGGCGGGGGAGCCACGGGGTGCGGGCAGTCCGGAGGGAGCGGAGCGGGAGCCGCGGGGCAGGTTTGGGCGGCACGGCCAGGGCCATGTGCGCTGCGGGAACCGGGGGCCGCCTCCCCCCGCTCCTCCCTCCGCACAGCCCGCCGGCACGGCGCCGGGGCGAGCGCAGCTGCAGCCCGTCTTCGAGCAGCTTCCCAAGGGAAGAAGGAATACAGACGGGGGGCGGGGGGGACCCTGGAAGAGGGGCCACCGCCACCCCTCCGCCTCCTCCGAGCTGTCCCCGGCTGGCGGGGCAGAGCCCACGCGGGCAGACCCGCGGGTTTGCAAACTTCAGCCCGGGCGCTCCCGCTTCCCCGCGGGAACGCTGCTCCGGAGTGAAACGCTCGGCGTTACTTCAGCGAGCGCGGAGCGCTGAAACCGCGTCTGCAACGCCCCAGCTCGGGGCTGCGGGGCTCATCCTTGCCCACTCGGGGACCCCCGCTCGCCACGGGGGCCAGCGGGCGAGCCTGGCCAGGAGAGGCTGTCCCGAGTCCGGGTTCAGCTTTACTTGCAGGTCAAACTCGTTTTTCTCCTCCATATTCGCTCTTTTCTTCTCTCCTCCTCCGCCTCCTCTGTTTTTGGTGCTGTTCAATCTAGAACAGCGATCTTTAACAACAGCCCACAGAGGGAAACTCTGTGAAGGAGACATTTTACAGAAATTGTATCGTAAAGCAAAAATGAATGCGCAGATACCTGAATCAAAGGATGCACCTGGGGTAAAGTGTTCGATTTCTCTCTTCATACGCTTAATTTTGTACCATTATTTAATACCAATATTTCAAATGGCAACTAAGGGGTGGTGGGTGAGGGGAATAACAGCTCTGTGCGATCCAGGAGAACAGATGTACACAGCACATACACAAACACACATACACACATACGTAAGATCATGTCATAACTGTGTCAGAATGCTGTGGGGGTTTATTTTCTTTCTGATCTTTCCCTTCTTCTGCACAGTTCAATGGTCGTGCCCCAGGTAAGGCATGCAAAGGAGGAAAAGACCTATGTGTAAACTTAAGTAGCTGGATTGTTGCATGAAAACTCGTTTTTTTGGAGGAGGAAGACCAAAAGATATTTCATGGAATTTAGAGGATGACATACAGAACAGAATGATTTTGTCTCTCTGTATAATAGAACAGATTGACACCTTTCAGGATATTTTCAGTTGACATTTTTTCGTATTTATCCTACTCTGAGGATGGCGTTCCAATGAGCTATGTACCTACTCTGAGAATTGTTGGTATTGTTTTTCTCTGGCTAGACATCTGTCATCTAATTTACTAGTAAAAAAGAACAGTTTTCTGTGTCTTCAGCATACATCTGTAAAAATAGCAAAAATGAGCCAAAGCAATTTGTACATGTAGATGAGGGTGCGCATACGTGTA
Organism: Ardeotis arabs; assembly: GCA_011801015.1. Taxonomy (NCBI): domain Eukaryota; kingdom Metazoa; phylum Chordata; class Aves; order Otidiformes; family Otididae; genus Ardeotis; species Ardeotis arabs. Next base: position 71,051 of record JAAGAY010148269.1, on the reverse strand, counting down.
TTTTATATGGGTATAACACATATAAGTGTGTGTGTGTGTATTTGTGTCTTGGTGTAAGGACGTCATGGCAACATATGCTCTCAAGGCACAGATGTTGCTACAAATTTGGCCATTAAAACAAGTGAAAATACAACGGCAATCCTCTAAAAGAATCGTTACTGAAAGAACTGTACTTCTACAACAACTGCACTTTCAGCACTTACTCTGATCCCATGAAAAAGTTCTTTGCTGTCAGTGGTTCTGATATTGAAAAAAAAAGAAAAAAAAAGAGTATCACCTACATCTTTTCCCTAAATTCATTATCTAGTTCTCTTTCTTACTTCTTCTACCACTACGCTCCTTTTTCAGCAGCTCTACAGCCGAAAGCAGTAAGGTGACTGCCCACAAAATTGGATTAATAATGTCATCGTGAATGAAAGAAGTATACGTGAGGAGTCTTCCATCACCACCATAAATAGCGCCTGGGTTTAACAAAATCTCATGTTATTTTCACAGGACTGATTTAGCTACCACTTTGTGTCTGTACTTCAGAAAAAGAGATGTTCTGAGATCCATTCCCACAAAATCCTAAAATAAATGTGTAACTTCTCTCCAACAAATAAATTGCATTTGATCTATATAGGCCTTAATTTTATCCTCTGTATTATACGGAAGAAGGACAAATGCTAGGTCGTTCAGCCTTGTTTTGAGTTGATTCTGCACACAAATACATATTTAAGCAAAGCAGGCTGTTACATATATATACACATGTATGTGTACACCCCCACTCAAAATTATCAAAATTCCTATTAGCCAAAGGGAGGAGAGGGGATAGAATAATAATGATCAACAATATATTTAGTTTCCTACAGTTCTAGCAGAATATCCCAAACTCTTTACAATCAGTGACAGATTAAAATTGCCCAAGAGATAGATTAAAAAACAATTAAATTGCTATTAAAACATCAAAACAAAACAAAATAAATAAGCTCCCCAAATCTTTCTCGTCTAATCCTCTTGAAAATAATTAAAGCTTTCCTTTAGCTACTGGCTTGGAACTGTCAAATATCCTTAAAAAGATGGCCCATGATAGTAAATGTTTCTTAAGCCTTTTTGTCACTCTGCTAAATGACTACCTCTCCTCAATCCGTGTGGCTGCAGGCACGAGCTGTTATGAAAATACCCGTCCTATGACCTGACCTTGCATGTGGAGCTCAGATGGATCATCGTCTGGACGATTTTACACGTAAATATCATTTAAACATTCTTATTTATTAAATCATTGGTTGTTATCATTACTATATTAAGAATTACTAATGTTTGAAGTATTTACTCTTCCTCAAGTAGTAAGCAAAGGTCACAACTTTGAAGTAATATTTTAGTACAATTAAAACCAGAAACCCACATTTCAAAAACTGTCAAGTATTTTTCTTCTGGAACATGTAAGAGGTGTGACTTTTTCCTGATCGTAGGCATCCATGCTTTTGTAATTGCTACCATAAAATAATTTATTGGAGAGCATAATTTGTTGAACTGAGGAGAAATATGCTTAGTGATTTGGGCCAAATAGCAAGTTTTCATAGTTGTCTATTATCTCAGGATTTTGGGAGCATATCAAAAGGACATTATTTAAATTTATTTTACAGTTGTGCTGCATTACCTGATATTCTTAATAGATTCTTTTCTAAACAGGACGGGTGGTTTTACTGCCAGCAAAGTAAAGATGTCATATTGCTAGATACAGTTTTTAGAGGCAAAAACTGTACCACACAGATAATTAGTTTGACTCCCACAATTCCACATAAACAGTTAGCGAAAGCTTGCGGTAATGTCGCCAAATGTCTCTAGATATATAAATTACACACATATGCCTATTTTTATAAATGAGATTTGGGAATATCAGTAGCAATCACACAGTGGGAATATTTAGCTCATTTCAGAGGTTGTGCAGGGTTTGCACTGTATGAATGTCCCATGGCCCAACACAAATGTGTCTGCATTTAATAAATATCAGTATAACCACAACATTCATTTTTCTTTCACCTGAAGCGCTGGATGAGGATTCTAGTTTTTATCTGTTTCCAAGTGTTTTGTAGAACATCTAGTTCATCCCTCAGCCTGCATTGATTTTTTTTTTTGTAATCATGAAGTGGAGCCAGACACTTTGCCCTCTTTTTCTCTTCTCTGTGCCACAGATTTGGGATGAAATTCCCCACTTTGCCCCCGAGCCAGGGCTAGTTGCAGGGCTGGAGATGGCTGTCACCAGCTGTGTTGCTCTCGGTGGTGCACTCCAGCGGATGTCACCCCCGGTCACTCCTCTCTGGAGAGCTCCGACAGCAAATGCCCCTCTCATTCCTTCCCGCTACACCTGTAAGGGCGACTCATTGGCAAGACCCTTCTCTGTATTTTGCCATTGTTTTACATTCAAATGTTGATCCAGATCATAGAATGGGGGCAGAGAAGTTGTTTTATGTAATAAAACACACTGCAAAAATTAAGATTCCATTATTGGCATGTCTTCCTGCCTAAAAGCTAGAAAGCTCCATATATGAGCTACTGTCACCTTGGAAACGTTCAGAAAAGAAATACCGGCCGCCTGGAGAAGCACAGTACGTAGCCATACAGCAAACGGAACCGTCCAGTTCTACTAAGTTTCAAATTGATCAGGTACTGAAGTAACTTCACTGAAACACCTTTAACTTTAACTTTGCAGTAGGAAAACAGCAGGATTTTCAGTTATACGTGCTCACTCCCTTACCCGTTTCTCAGAGGTGTATCACTGGTGGTCAGTGCCTACAAAATCTGGAAGAGTAGCATCAACCGATGCCTTTTTGTAAATCTCCTGGAGCGTAAAGCTGGAATAGATTTACTGACTTTTGGTTGATAGACATAAACTGTGGATTGGGAGATACAAACTTCTCTGCGGAGCCATCATTTAGCATTTTCAGAGGAACTGCAGATATGTTCTCTCTTCTCGCATCTATATGGGAGATAAAAATGTAAATTGCCTTTCCCTAGTGACAAATTATTCACCTGACAGAAAATCATGAGCAGTGGCCGGGAGCCATGCAGTTGGATGTACCTGGTCGTGTGCACTCTGAAATGACTGGTGCTGACTGGAAGGGGGCTGTTGTAAAACTTCAATAACAAAACACCTGATATTTCTGTATTAAGCTGGATTAGCAATCTGAACCTTGTTCCAGTTCAGAGTGCATACTATGTCAACATTTCCCACAGAATGACAATTCCATTTCGAACCAGCTCCGAATGCCGCGTCTCTGGATGCAGCAGTGGTTACAATCCGTTACGGTTTACAGCAGAGTTACAAATCAGCTATTCTTTTCTGACTCAAGTGCTGGTTAGGTTTTCAGGAAACTTAGAGGTTAAACTCATATTTATTTATTGCTAAAACTATAGTTAGCATTTTTTTTAGTTGTTATGAAAATCATCCAAACAGTTGTAAACTGGGACTGAATAAATACCCTGAATAAAAATATTACAGGAAACTGAAAATCAGTGACATTACCAGGTGTTCTTACAACTGTTTTCTTGAGGGAAAAAAACACACTTGCATCTTTTACATCCTGACTATAGCAGTGTGAGAACCAGCAGGTTCAGAGTTAACCCAGTTACGTCTATTCTAGATCTGCAGAGAGAGCTATACAGTTAATCACTGCATATTTTTAGCCTACATCTTCTAGCTTTAATCCTGCAAATGTCTGTATGTAATTTGTTTTATGTAATATGAATAGATGCCATAAAATCAAGATTCCACTGTCAATAGAGCTAAGGATGTCCACGTATTTCCAAAGAATGAGGACCTATAGCATAAGTGAACTGGTCACTGTGAGTAGTACTGTGGGTGCCAGTGGAAATAAATACTTAGATTAGCAGCATGGGCTCATACACATGGTATCAAAAAACCAGACCTTACTTCTCATAGCAACTATAAAAATTACAGAAATATTGCTTACAACTGAGCAACATTTTCAATTAAATAAATCTGAGAATGCCTTCCATCTCTCTGTACAGATCAGTGTTTATTTCAGGATAGAGCTCCACTTAAAGAACGATGTCCCAATATTTTAGTAACTGAATCACTTTGACTAGCTGAATTTCTCTAGCACGTCATTTAGGCCTAGTGCCAAGAGTAAGGGGACAAGAATCTGCTTTTTTGTGAGTCTAACTGCGCTGTTCCTTAATTTTGTCCAGGTAATACATGGAGTAGAACAGAAAGGAAACCCAGGTAATTGCCGATTAAGAGCTCAAATCTGGTAACAGCAAACACGCAGCTTCAGAAGAGCCCTCTGGGGAGCACAGGAATCCAGCTGAGACACATTTTGTGAGTGCAGACGTTTAGCTTTACTAAAATGTCATCTAAATACTTTTTAATTTAGTGATCTTGTGCATACTTGTAATGATTATTAAAGTGTCACGAGGAACGTCAAAACTGGCAGTTTCTGCTGAAGCTAGAGGAAGCATTCAGCATGTGACATTATAAACGGGCAGCAGCATCCCTACACATGATTTTTGCTGTAATAACCTTTAATTACTAACGATGAAATCCTATTGTCAGAATAGTACAGGCTTATTTCTGAAAGACATTTAAGACAGCTTCATTCTGGACTGAAACTCGGAAATCTTCAGTCTTCTAAACCCTGTGTGCAGCCCCAAATCTGTGTGTGCAACGCCTTCTGCAGCGCAGAAAGCCATGTGAGCTCACTGAAAATATGTTTAATCGTGCCACCAGCCTGCCTAAAATTTATAAATAGAATAAATAGTAAGCTGCAATTTTGCTGCAAATGTCTCTGATCTGAGTTACCTGCAGTCACCTCTGTCATCATTCACATTAATGCGACGGAGGCCTTAATGCCGCCACATCTTTACAGCATCAGCCATGATTTTATGTATTCCAGGACGCGTCAGCAGCTCCCAAAGCCACATTACAGATCTTGCCCATCGCACCGGACGGACGTTGCATTTCACGGGTGATCACATTTTAACCTACGCTGCTGAAAATAAAAGCCAAGCAGGGGAAAAAACCTGATCAACTGCCCAGCTGCTTCAGATCGCTGTCGTTCACTGGCTTGAAGCCCACGCGTGTCCGCCCCACGCCTCGCAACGCCGCGCACGTGGAAGCGTGCAGGCGCGGAGGGAGAATTCACACCCCGCAACCGGAACTCATTGGGTGGGGGCTCCTCCGCCCCGCCCGCCCCGGGACGCCGGCACGCACCACTCCGCGGAGCGGGGCGGGGGGGGGGTGGGCAGGGAGCCGCTCAGCCAGAGGGGCCCGGGCAGGCGACGGGCTCCCTCCGGCACCCCTGCCGCCCTCTCGCGGTGGTTTGCTCCGTTGCCGTGGCAGCGGAGCCAACGGTCGCGGGGCGCAGCCGTGAAGAGGGGGCGGTGAGGCGGCGGGGTGGGCCGCGCTCTGCGCGGGGACGGTGGTGGCGGGAACCGCCCGCCGGCCCCGCTCCCGCTCCCGGCCTGCGCTCGCTGGGCGGACTGAGCCGTGGCAGAGAGGGGCTCCCATGCGGGGGGCGCTGGGGCGGGCCTCGGGCGGTTTGCGGTCTGATATTGCTGGGGTGCGGCGGGAGCAGCGCGGTTTTTCCCGCCTGGCTCGTGGTTTCCCTATAGAAGGCCTTTCACCCTGCTGTAGGTTTTGGCCTAGCTCGCCCAACGCTTCTTGAAGTTTGAGTTGTGCTTCTTGACAGCGCAGTGGGTTAGTAGAAAGTATTTGGGCTGCTCCTGGTGCATTGGCAGCTCAGTTTATGTTTGCGTTACGTGTTAGTGCCGCTGACATCCTCGGGCATAGCCCGCTGTAGGAATTCTGTCTTGGTTTTACAGTGGCTGTTATTGCTTTGTTAGTCTATGCCGTGCTTCAAATTCCATGGTGTATTTTCTCAGCTCCTTAACTAGAGAAAACAAATGCTCTCTTCTAGTGTATGTTTTTGAGTTCTGTAGAAGGATTTACATAAACGCACTCAACCTCAAATGCCACCACCTTTGTTAAAATTAATCATATGTACAAATCTTTCTATGAGTAAGATCTGGATGAAATGCTCAACCATGTGGTAATAACTCATTCTAGATGACATGTAGAATTTACTGAGTTCTAATCAATTGTATCAACATTTGAGAACAGTGTACAAATACGGGGATACTGATCTGTTATAAATACTGCAGCTGGTAACATGGGAGACCTGCATCAGACCCGAGAGCAAGTAGTGTTTGTTGGAGTTGTTCCCTAATTATCCTGGGTAATGTGGTTACCTAAGTGGATAAAATGCATTCAGAAGGTTTATTTTATTATTGAACTACTTGTTATTTTAAAAAAAAATTAAAAACTGGCAGTGTCCTTTCTTCTGTGTAAGAGATTATATAGGTGTGTGTATCCAGTTATTTCACATGCATTAAGTATTTACTGAATGCTATTGGTTCATGTGAAGATACAGTCACCACCATTGGAAGTTCTTGGAGATTCTGTATCTAAAATAAGTGTTCTTCTCTTTCATAGTCTGGTTGTTTTGAAAGAACTATCAGTATGGAAGATAATGAGAGCAGTTATAGTAATGAAGAGGAACAAATGTCTCTTCTACCATTTCTGGAAGATGAAGAAAAAGAAGATGAAGCTGGTCAGTTCTCTAATGTGAAAGAACCCTGGGAAGGTGAAAATGATTAATTGTTTTGATAACTTACAACAAACTAACAAGTCTTCTCATTTAGTAGACGGGAACAGTAGATTTCTAGGGATGAATAATATTCCAGGTAAATGCAATGATTCCAGCAGATGTTCTGTAGCATTACAGTACACAGCTGTAACTAAGCCAAATCCATTATTTCTGTAGCAGTAAACTCTATTCTTGTAACCCGTTTAAGGCACTTTGATTCAGACTTACTCAAGGTAAAAATCTAATATTTGACTGAATGGACTTGATCCAATTGCCTTTCTATCTTCACAGTACGATAGGATAAGGTAGTCTTAGATAAATGTATTGGACTGTCAATACGTTAGCCTCCGCTCCTCCTGTTTGTTTTTTTTCCCCCACATACGCCAGATTGCTGGTGACACGTCTGTAATGAAGGCAGAGGGCATTGTCCTGTTTGGCTTTGCAGGTGTGCAATAGTAGCCTTGTGTGTTTTGCCGTATTAATTTTTTTATACACGCTGCAGTGATGCTATAAAATGCCGTCTCTGATTCTCCACGTTTTGACTTGACAGCAAGTATACTCGAGCTTTGCATTTTAAAGTTCCAAGTCTCTTTATTAATATCCGATAGAATACAGACTTGAAGAAGAATTGGCTGGTGGTGGCAAGATGGGAAACGAGGATGCTTCTGAAGGAGTTGAAGACAAATCTGATTCTAGCATGTAAATAACTTGTTTTGTTACCAGTTCTAACGGTGATTTCCTTTATGGTGTTAACTTACCTTTTTGAGAGAAGGTTTGATTACTTCAACTGTGCTTTTTTATGAAATTAGTCATAGGTAATATAGACCTTCCAAAAAAAAACCCAAAACCCTTAAATTGGTTATTACTATTAAAACCATGAGCTGAGTAAGATAAAGACAGACTCTGAACACTTTTAAATCTGAAACTGTTGTAGATATGTACATATAACACAATGATTGCACCGCATTAATGTGGGCTAATTGGCTCTCCTCAAATTAGAGTTACACTAACGAATTTATACTTCTACAAGCCAGCCAGTTCTCTGTAATAATATGTAGTGTTGTGTTCTTATCCCTCTGTAGTGGTAGAATGTCAGAAGTTGTTGGAAAAATAGAAATTTGTCTGCTGAAGAATATCAGTGTTGGACTGTAAGCTTTTTAATATATACAGAGTTTTGTATGACTATGTAAAGTCAATTGGCACAGAACTGGTATGATGATAGATTAGTACTGCCCTGATTTTAGAAGTAGGTGATACGATGGATTTGTTCCTGAAGAAATAAATTTACATGCAGCAGAGGTCAGGCATGAGAAGGAATCTGGTGCTTTGAATGTGGCCTTCAGTAGTTGCTGCTCTCTTCACAAAGATCAAAGCACTGTTTGGCTTATTTGGCAAGACTGTTAGTCTCTGCCCTGGGTGACCCGGCATAGGGTTATAAGGCATGATGAAAAGTCAAAATAATGTTTATTAATATATCTGTGTGGGAAGCTGCATGGCACATATGCCTACTGCTGGTAAATGTTGGCAGTGTTACCATTATCAACAGAGAAACTCAAAATACACCAAAACTATTTAAAAAAAAAAAAAAGAAGAAACCAAACCCAAACCTTCAGACCTCTCCTACCTATATGCTGAAGCAGACCAAAATGATAAGAGAGATTAGCTCACCTCACAAACTGATCAGCTCTATATAATATGTTTTAATCTAGTTTAGAATGTTCTCTTTAAAGTTTTAAACTGTTGTTCAGGTAAATTAGAATTTGCAAACCCTAGGTATAATCAAGAGGAGCCACTGGCGTTTCAAAACAAAGACATGTAATTAATGCATTAAGTGGAGGTATAAACATTCAATAGTAGAGATCTGAGTCTAAAAATCTTGACTTAAGTGCCTGTATGTAAACTTCTTATACAAATTATTTTCTTTTTTTTTCCTTATTTATACTGGTTGTATTTGTAACAGTTCTGCTAGAATAAGAGTAAAACAGAAAACAACCCACAAATATGTAAGTGGATGATGTACAAACTTCATGTAACTTCAGTTTCTCACTATGTTTTCGTTGCTAATCGTGCGTTTTAATTCAAAGGCAAAGCTTGGAACATTGTTTGGGCGATGTTAATAATATTCAGACTGTGAAGCATACAGATAAAATTTACATATTAACCTTGCAAAGGAATCAAAAAGAGCTCAATGACATAGCCAAAGAAAAGAAACTTGTGGTCCAAAAAGCCAGGTTAGTGTTTAAGCAAACATAGTCATCAGCATAAATCACCATCAAATACTGGGATACTGTGCCTATTATGAATATTAGATTTTGTAGAATTTTTTTAATGAGTTACATGATGCGAACACTTGTTTAATATAATATATTCAATATATCCCCAAACCCTTGTAAAGAATTAAGGATCAAGGATAAAAATTAATTACATACTTGAAAAAATGAACTACGATAACGAATGTTAAAGAGGAGGTGTTTGATCTGGGAGAATTATATGCTAATTCCTTTCAATGATGTCTGCACAAGACTGCTGGTTCAAACCTCAAGTGGAAAATTCATTGTAAACATTTTCTTAACTGTGATGGGAATGGTACATTAGAATTGATGAAGTAACTCTCATACTTTGAGAAGCACCTGCTATGTGTGTTTTGACCTTATGTTAAGGTCACAGAGATGTTCTTTAGCAGCAAATACATCTGAAGAAGGCTAATGTAAAAAGATGCCGTTTATGCTGTTGTCATTTTTTTCTAATATCTGAACTATGGATGAAGTCAGAATGAACTCTTGTTACGTTTCTGGATTTTTGGAGAAAATGTTTGAAAATAACACAGGCTTCTGAAGTAAGATCTTAAAAGAAAAAAATGGGATGGTGATGGGGAGTTGTGAGAGTTGAAGGGATCCTGGCTGTGAATCTTGCCCCCCAAAGGAAGAGTTTCATGGGAAAGAGCAAAGAAATTACAAAATATAAATAATCTGTTTGTTTCTTGCAGAGACAAGCTGAGTAGCTGTCAGCTGCGGATCAAGATGCTAGCAAAGCAGCTGGAGGATGTAGACATTGAAATAGAGAAAGAGGAGGAGGCTGGCAATGTGTAGGTAGAGTGTGCTTCTGCATACCAAGGAGTACAGGCAGCCACTATGTTTATCTGTGCAATTAATGAGATAAACTTTCCTGTTTTCATCTCTTCATGTTGTCAAACAGTTGATAGAATTTTTAAGCATGTATGTTAAAGATGTAAATAGATCAGTGACGAAACCCATTGCTGTTCTCAGGTGAAGGGGTGAGTGCATGAGCTTGGAAGGCTGTTCTGATACAGGGTACTGCAGTTCCAGCCAGGGAGCAGAGCAGTGCATCCCCTCCCATGTTGCTGAACACTGATATTGCAGTCCCTTTCCCAATGACATACTTTCAGCAGTAATTCTTCCTTTGGAAATAAAGAATAATGGTGCATTGGCTTGGGAATCATTGATCTCTATGCTTTCTACCGTAGAGGTAATATTATGTTGAGTAAATAAGTGCAGAAGGAGGTGGAAACTTAGAAATGGACAGGAGAGAGGCATATATTTTAAAACGCAACAGCAGGATATTAAGTCAGCCTAGCCCACTGCTGTCAGTTGTGTTTATCGGGATCTCAGTCACTCCTATTCAGCATGATGAACCAACACCAATGAGCTATGGCAGTTTTAGAGGTCATGGTTTTGCTTCTGGTAACTATTACAATCAGGATTTATATATATATGCCATTTCTTTTCCTGTTTGTTTTATGTTGTGAAATGCATGAACGCCTTTCGGGGGTAGCCCTGCATACGGGAGCTGTTCTGAAACACTTCTGCTATAAAGTGGGAGGCAATTTACTGTACTTTTCACATTTGGCTTAAATAGAAAGACGTGGGTGGCTTGTGTACCAGGAACCAGTGTATTGTGAGCAAACTTTGCAGCTGCATTTTAAGACCTGTGTTAATCTTCAAGTTAGTATATTGATGAATGATAGGACGAGAAAGGTAGGTTAACTGCCGGGATGGAATAGCTGCTTAAACAAAAACGATGAGCGGATGCTAAGGAGGCTCCTGTGATGGGTGCTAGTACTCCCTGTTCAGGATCTCAGAGACAGTCTTAGTGACAAAAACCAACAAAGAGAAAAGCATTGAAGCATTGTAGAAGTCTTTATGCTTGTGGCGGATTGAATTGAGAGGTCTAGATATGCAGAAAAATAGCAGTTCTCACAATCTCATATTTAGTGAGTGAATAGTGGAGTAAGACGACTTGATACATTTCTGGCTTGTGAAGCTCAAAGGCATCATGTTTTAGCAATAATGAAAATACGAGCTACTGTTAGCATTACTGATGCCCAGTACAAACATTTTGAAGTTAGAGAAGTAACTGCAGGGAGAAGATCCATTTCTGATTTTCATTTCAAGGAAGGGAGTTTATACTGAATGTGGTCAGCTCACTGCCTGTAGGTTCTGTGCTATACTGTCTACTAGTTCTCCAGGGTAGAGAAGACCTAGGGAAATAAACAACTGTGTGGCAACAATGCTGTGGTAGGCAAAGTACGTGGACTATTGTAATGCCTTTTAAAAGCAAAAGCAGTCTAGGTTCTGTAGGTTCGCCTAAACTTATTTTCATTAATAATACTTCTTTTATCAGCTTGAGAAACAAATAGTCACAAGAAGCTACTGGGCAGTGCTCTTGAAATAACTACTCCTCTGTAAATTTCAACCAGTGTGCATAGTTTAAAGAACACTGCCTCTGAATGAAGAATGGATGCTTAGAAGGCTAAATAAGAGAGTGCATAAATTAGTGGAATTCTAATACATAAGTCTGTGCCTCAAAGCTATTTTTTTATCGTTGCAGATGTTGTTGGGAGGGGGATTGTTTTCAACTTTTATTACTTACAGTTTCTTTCTGTTTGTTTCTTTTTTCTGTTAACAGCCCAGCCTTGTGCCGCCTTCAGGCAATGCACAGACGACTGTGCGCTGAACTGGAGAAAGAGAAGGAGTTTGAATCAAACATTGCTCTGACGCTAAAAGAAAACTTGTAAGTGTGGGAATGAGAAAATTGTGATGGGAGCGAATCTTTATTATGGTCTTCATATGCTGTTTAATGGATTCAAAAGTTACTCACTACGGAAGGTGCTTGTAAATACTGAACTACATAATTTGAGGCCGTGTGAGGCTGACGGTGAGACAAAGCAACTTTTAGCTCATTGCTTAGGAAATTGGTTGCTGTGGCTCAGCTATTGAGTTAGTTTTGCACATATAAACGAAGCTTTGATTTTATTTGGAGTTGTGCATATATTGAGGACCTAAACAGGTCTCATTTTAAATGGAAAATAACCTGGACTAAAGTAGACCTGTCTGGGATACTGTAAAGGAAAAGATTGCAATTGAGAGCGGCGGAGACACTGTGGTGGTACTGGATATTTTTATGCTGATGCTGCTGCTTGTAATTGATTGTTCACACATACTGAGTTATTTATTTATATAAGACAGAATAAAACTGCCTTTTGCAGAAGGGAACAGGCAAGTGTGTTTATATTTTGGCACCAGAGGTACGACTGCTAATGCCACTACATCAAAGGAAGAACAGAAGCACGAGCTTGTAGATGTGATTAACCAGAACACAGTATGTTCTGCTGCAGTGAACATCCCTATCATCTCTAAATTCCTTCAGCAAAACATAGAAGGATAAAAGCTATGGCCTGTCCCTGAAGTTATTTACTGTTGACGAAAAAGCTTTTTTTTTTTTCTGAATTTTCTTGGGTTTTGTATTTTCTTCTGGGCAAACATGATTTTGAGAAACTGAACCTTGAGCTTTATTTTTGTACTTTTTTTGACCTATATTTTTGATGTGTTTAAAATGAGACCTGCTATTAGATATGAGTCTTAGTCTGAAAGGTACAATACTTGTGTCAATAACAGGGTATGATTTAACAATGTAATTTAAAAAATAAAATAAACCAGCTAGATTTTCATTTTAACCATAGAGCCTTACCTACTCAATAGGCTAAGTAAGTGAAGGAATGTCTGTATTTCAGTGAAAACAGCTTACGCTTTGTTTTAAAGGCTTGAGATGTGGAAGATAGAAACTGAACAGGGAAAATATGAAATCCTCCATGAACAACTTAAAAAAGATGAGGAGGAGCTAGAGATGCAATACCAAGAACAAGCCAAAGTGCGGATTTGGAAGGAAAAAATAGCAGCACTGCAAGCTGAGGAAAATCAGCGGTCTAGAGAAAAGTAAGCGCCTATAAGTCAGACTCTGCTTCCTTTCTCTGTATTATTTTTAGCCAATTCACTATTTTGAGTGTTGAGAAGATTAGCTAATTCAAATACCAGTGGTATTGTGTTTCTTAGCCGAGTGTTGCTTCAAGAATATTTTATGAGGAAATGAAATTAAAATAAGGATTGCCCGCAGTCTTGCAGTTATGCAGGTAAAGATTTTTGATACATGAAAATAAACTTGCTAAAGACAAAAACTGAATGCTTTTTGTCTAAGGAAAGGAAGCTCACTAGATCAGGCTAAGTGCATGTGTCTGCTTTGTTGTTTTTGCCAGGACCTTCTGAACTTATGATCAAGTTCATTGAGATTTCTTGGAGAGAAGGAGGACACCAGTTTATCAATATGTCTATAGTTTTTGTGAAAACAAGAGACTGAGTGGCAGAGGGGAGGGGAATGACACACACAAGACTTGTGTCGTCATTTCAATGCGTGTTTATAAACTCCCCAGCCTCACCGTTGGATGTCGTTGTGTTGGGATCACTGTTTCCTTAGTCCTACTGCGACTGTTGGTTTGCCTGTTTTTTGTAGAAAGGAAGAGGAAGCCCAGAAACAATATGAAGAAAGGCATAAAAAAATGCTTGAGGATGCCAAAAGAAACCATGAAAAAGCAGTATGCTTCCTGAGAAAAAGCATGGCAAGGTTATTGTTCACTCCTTTTCTGTCATTGGACATTCTCTGGTATACAAAACTTTAGTCTTTGAAAAATAATAATTTTTTTGCTAGGTGTATCTTCTGTTATACTTGGAAATCTTCTGCCACAGTACCAGTGGTGTGAAACATTCAAGTCTTACATGGCACAAAAGGACTTGGAAAGAAGAAAATCCCCTTACTGTCCTAGGCTACTTCAGTAGCTGAAGGGACTGTCTTTTTGATGAGATGCAGAGGGATCTGACTACTTGTAGGCATTAACAATGATTTGAAACATTTTATATATGTGCGTGTCATTAACTGTAGTATTTTGAAGTAGTATAACTGAATTCCAGGTTTGAAACTTGCGTTCTGCTGTTCTATATTCCCTCTGAAATAGGTTTAAAAAGCTTTCTTGCTTTCTGGTAAAATTGGTTAGAAGGTCATTTCTTTGTGGTCCTGTTCTTTTCTGGTTGATGTTGAATTAAATGTTCTCTTAATAGGTTTATATTTATGTACTTACTGTAGTGTTGAATTATTTTGCTATTAAAGAAAGTGTGAACATTTGTTACTTACTTTTACTTGTATTTTAGGACTTAATTGAAAAAAGGATTGAAATAATTGTGCTGTTTATGTGTTGATTTATTTTTTATTAGATGGCATGTGCAAATTTGTAATAATTAAGAAAAACAAACACCCAAAGATATTTTTTCCTGAGTCATATATCAAATATATTAATGTTACTGATTTTTTTTTCCTAGTTTACCATTATATTAGCTGGAATAATCTCAGATTTTATTCATGCCCACATATTTCTAGATTTTAGAGTTTCTAGGGTTTATTTTTAGTGTGGGTACAAGCGTTTGGCTCGTATAAAGTTCACTACATAATTGTTTAGATATTGGTTATATGAGCAACACCTGAATCCTTACATTATTTTAGCAACTAGACATATGTCATAATGTGAAACACATTCTTCATATTCAAAATTCAAAAAAAGTTGTTGAGCAAACTAGTTGAAAGCCTGTTGGCACTTGTAACTTGAGCGGTACCGTATATAGCAGAGTCTTCCAACTGTTCCGCTTCACCCGCACCCAGTATCATAGTAAACACAGAGGCTTACAGGAAGAATGGTGACACTGATGATTACTACTTGTCAGGTTAAACATTCTAATACTAAAAGCTTTCCAGGATATAAGCCTGAAAGATTCTACTTTGCTTACAGAATCCATGAAAAAAATGCAAAGGAAGAACTGAAAACTCAGGAGCATATGGAGAGAAGGATACAAGCTGTGCTTTCCCTGAAAAACAGCATAACTTCCAATAGGGTACTGCAGCTGCGCCTTAGATGGGAATGCAGAAATCGACTTGTTAGACTGCTGGGTTCTAATGAAAGCAGTTTAAGTTTTCATGGCAGAATTGTTGTGTGATGCTGTCAGGTCACCAACCAAATCTCTTTTGAAACTGGGGAGAACTTAACTCCCCGGTAATGGTGTTAATTTGTATGGGCAGGTTTTGATATTTAGACTTACGGAGTTTATTCTGTCAACCATCTAGTTGTGCTGGTAGAGTAACTCTCTTGAAAATAATGCATAGTGCAACTAAATTCTCTGAAAACTCAGCCAGAAGCATTTCCAGTTATTTGGATCCCAGTGCAGAAGTACTTCATGTGGAGAAAACATATGGAAGAAAAACAATTACTTAAGAATTTAAATAATGTAAATTAAGAATGTCTGAGCTATGCTACTCAGTCTTCTTTTGTTCTGTAGAATCTGAAGGAATGATCTTTATTTAATACTAACTTGATTAGAACTGTATCTTTTCACATGTTTCATTGAGCAGCATTTCAAGGGCAGGCTGGAAGGGTAAAGAAGTAGCCCTGACCTAGTCAGAGCTTTCTGCACCTCAGCACACCATGGCTACTGTGTGTATTAAGAACAGTAAGTTGAACTTCAGAGAAATCTACCATAGGTTTATATTTAGATAAGGCGGCTAACATAGATTCTCTGTTTTATATTCTTTAATCTGTGAATCAAATATGTAACTGTGGTTTGTATGGCTTCATAGGAAAAACTCCAAACGCTCCAGGTTTGGAACAAAGCAATGGCCTTTGAGGCAAAGAAGCAGGAGATGAAAATGAGGGAAGCTATCCTGGCAGAAGGAGGCAATGTTGCCAAGGAAATTTTTCTCCATAAACGACTGCTAAAGCATGAAAAAGAGAAACAGTAAGTATTCCTATCTATAACAAACTGTCAGCTACTTACTGATGCTCATACAGGAACATATTAATCAGATTCTGAAAACATAATGTCTGCGATGCTGTCTCAAGGGAGTGAACTCACACTCTGTGTGTGCTATTTGTATAGCCTGTTCTGAGGGACTTGAACTTCTAGCGTAGGTATTATCTGGAGAGCCAAAGTTAGGAGCCTATGTTCTGTGATTAGTGCAGAGAAGGTAAAACTGCTCCAGGAGGGAAACTCAGTGAACCTAAACTGGATGCCTGAAGTAACTGTACTTCTGGATTTCCTGAACGCTGCTCCTATAAAAATGGAATAGTTTTCTTAGACTTTTAGAGACGGTCTCTGGAAGATTGCGCTGCAGTAAGGTCACATGCAAAGTACTGTCCTTCCTGCTTTTTTGATTGAAATTACTTCTCTGCCTTTGTAGCAAAGTTGATAGGAATGTGCCTGTATCTTATCTGCTCCAGCACAAAGCTTAATTATTGTTTTTAACGGCTTAGGAAGATGATTTTGAGGTGAGATACCAAACAGAGTGGCAGAGGTGTGTGTGTTTCTGCATGCTGGCTCTGCTACAAAGGCAGTAACCTGTAGCAAATGTTAGAGATGTAATAAGCAAAGGTTCATGAACTGTTAAGTTTTGATTCAATAAAAACTTCAGTCTTGATAGCTGCATACCACCACTTCTGCTATCCCTAAATATATTCTAAAAATCATGTTAATAAAACAATCCTGTCAGTTTGTAGAGATCTGCTGGAAATATCCAACTCTGTTTAAGTTTAATGCTTTTCACCTTGTTTGCTTTCTCCCTTTCACTGTTTCCATTTGCAGGCCAAGGGAGATCAGTGTGTTAGTCTTAATGTTAGCTGTGTCATGTTTCTCACAGCAGTCCTTTTCTAGTTTCAGCTACCATCCTGCTGATTGCTGAAGAACTGCTTAGTTATTTGGCTTTACACTGAAGGCAGAGAGCACTGGGAGCCAGTGTGCCGTTCCTGTGTCGTTGTAACCATGATTAACTTCTTTGTACCATGATTTTCCAAAAATACATTATAAATAGTGTCATTTATCTGATGCAATGAGGCATCGTAAGGCTAAATTCAGACATTGAAGTGCTTCAGTAGGCAGTAGCCTGTATTTAAATGAGGTGATATTTTCTTTGCTCCTATTTAGAATCAGTAGTTATCTGTATGGATTAGCTGAAGAGATGAAAGTCTGTATTAAAAGTGTGGGTAATATTTGTTGCAGAAAACCGCGCATTAAACTGCTGCTATTAAAACTGAGATTAAATTATCTGCTGTCACTTTTGTCACGCTACAGAGTGTGTCATGGAGTTTGTAGTCATACGTAGCTTTGAATGAGTATCTTCCAGGTTCAGGACTTACGTTGTGACCTTTAACTATTCGTCCTCCCTTTACTGACTCCACTGGATTTCAGATAGGCGGTTCTCTTTAAATGGAGAACTAGGTTAGGAAAGTTACTTGAAAACTTTTTCAGTAGCAATGACTGGTATGGTTTGTCAACTCAACTTCTAAAACACTGTAATTGAGTATATTTCATCTGGAAAAATGTATAAAGAGCCTCTGAATCGCCTAGTGTCTTGACAAAAATTACCACTGCGCCGATTTAAAGACTTGCTATTTAGCTTAAAGGCTGAAAAGAAACTGGACTGTAGTTAATATTATTAGTAAACAACGATAGTTGGTTTAATATTTCTTACAACTTGGATTACAGAGCTTTTAGAGAACAGCAAAAATCAAGAAAAATGGAGATTGTATCTAAAATCTTGCAAGAAAAAGCTTTTGTTCACAAGCAGAAAAAACGTCAGTCCTGTACTAAGGCAATTACGGGTGGTGGTAAAGTGAAGGATTCTTTACTGTGGAGAATGAAAACATGGCAATATATTGAGAGGACTTGCAAACATTCAGCTGAAGCAATATTACAGGTAAACAAAGGCCTAAGAATTAACTGTCCTTTGGATCTATTTTTTGTGAAAGGTGCAGGGCACTGAATTCTTTTGCCTGTGAATAGCACAGGCTACAACCCAATACTAGAGAGTACAGAACAAGTGTGGAGTAATTTCCTCATTAGATCTCTTAATAACTGTTAGTCTCCCTTTTCTTGATTGTTGATGCTGGTATGAATAAAAACATCGTCCTGTTTGGTGTCGAGTGTGTTTTTAAGGCCATTTTTAAGAAGAGGTGAATTTTCAAACATATGAATTGCAACGGACATCAAAAGCCATGCAAAGCACCCTCACTCCTGTTTAATTACCTTCATCCCTGAGTAAGGATTCACATCAGTTTGTCAGCACAAGAGAAATGTTTCCACTGTATTAGAAAGGAGACAATGGTGTTCTTTATATATAAGCTTCTTTGATGGCTTTTTTAATCTGCACAGTATTCCAGGGAGTACTGGCCTGGAAAACGTAGGTGGAGTGAATGGAATTCCCTGATGAAACTAGTGGCTTCCTGCAGTCTTTAGGTATTTAAAAGAGAAGAGGTGAGGGAGAGGTGTTGGTAGAAATAGTTTTTATAGAATAAAATAGAAACAAACAACAAAACAATTAAGTTTTTAGTAATCATGTGACACACAAAACATTCAAGCGCTACAGTCAGTGTTCTCATGTCTGAGGACTGGTTTCTAGCCTCCTGTAGGGTACAGTTAACATCATATAGATGCTTTTAACGTAAGATTTTTGTCTGTATTCAGTGTTTTAAGAAGGGATTGACCTAAGTTGTCATCTTTGGCCTCTGAGCTTTATAGACCTGTCTTTTTTATTTTAAAAGATCTCCTCGGAAACTGTTAACTGTTGAAGTAACTGTCCTGTAATAATTTTAAACTATATCTTCAAAACTTATGTTCTTTCACAAAAGTCAGAGGGCTCTCCGTCAGCTTGTTCCTCAGCTGGTGAGAAAACTGCTTCTGTAGGAGAGATTTCTGAAAAAATACCCTGTGATGTGCTCTGTGAAAGTGGTGAAGATGAGAAAGAGAGGGACAAGACCCTAATAGAACCAGAATTCCCAGGACTTTGGAGCCAGGAATGTGACTCGCACAAGGTAAATGTTGTGATATCTCTTATTAGAAATAGAAGAGAAAACAAAAATGTGGATGAGATCCTTTTGTAATTGACTTATTGTGAAGTTAGTCTTTACAAATTTTTGACAGTATCTTAATGGATTATAAAAGTTTCACTTGCCTCTCTAGTAGTTGTAGATATCTGAAATAATGACACTGGCAAGTGCTGTTTTAGGAGCTTTGCTTAAAACCAATAATTCTCTATTTGGCAGTTAACATGCAGACTTTATTACATAGGTATAGAGATTCAGATGTGAGAATATCATCAGAGTAATTGCTGTTTGACACTATTCTTGTGGTGTTTGTTCTGTTAAAGAGAAAACAATACTTCAATTTTAGTCTAGAGATATGTGAAGACATACATCACATCATGTTCACTTGCTTAAGTTGAAAAAAACTAAACATGACTTTCTGTTGAGTTGACAACACAGATTGCTTTATGTGGAAACAACTTTTATTTGTACCATGATAGGCAAAGAGAAGCCTATCTTCTAGCAAAGTAGTAGTTTCTGTACTCCAGCCAGAAGTAAATACACGCTTAGAGTGGAATTATGTAGTAAGGTCTTAAACGTTATTCCAAGGTATGCTTGCATATACTGCTTTTTTTGAGATGTAGAAGACCTTTAAGAGCAGACTTTATAATCAATCAAAGAGAAATAATGTCAGTACATATCCATATGAAAGAAGCACTGGACCATAACTGAAATGTTCCAGTGAAGTTAGCTGATTTTTTTCTAAATGAGTATTTGCTGAAGAAGTTGAGCGGGGGGAAACTCTTTTAAGTGCAGAAGAGCTCCTACTGCTATTCAAAACATTATGTCACAGTGTGGGATGACAAGCAACCGAACAGACAGCTGAGAATAAATTAAATTCTTCATACAGAAGTTGGGAGGCTGAGTTTGATCTGGAGAGAAACAGACAAAGGCTGGCCAGATACTAAAAGATTCCATTTGCCGACTTTTCTACTTTGAGCTACAGATTCTGTGCTCACACTTACAGTCGTGGTGGCTTTTACTGACGTTCCTTTTTAGATATCCAAAGAAGAAATGGATCCAAAGCAGCTGGCTACAAGGGCAGAGGGAAAAGAAATTTTTGAGAAAAAGATGGAGGAATTCCAAAGTGGAATTTTTCACAAGCAAATAGCATCTGGTTGTGAATGTAAGGGAGGTACTTTCTATAGTAAACCAAGCTGCATTCATTTCAAGGTTAGTAGCCGTTCTGCATGGGATCTGTGAAGATGATGTATGTATCTACTCTATATACCGATGTCTTGATCAAAATCCTCTCGCACTGGGAAGAAAAAAAACCTGTTGTTGTCTTTAATAGGTCTTTAGTTAAACCCGAAAGAGTACTTGCCTTTTTCTCTAGCAATCTCCTGGGTAAATTATAGTCAGATTAAGTAAACTGCTCAGTCTTACTACTGTAGGTCTAAATTATAAAATACTTCCTTTACTTAGGGGAACTTGAATACCGTCAGAAAGGTGAGCAAATGATGAAACATCTTGTTAGACTGTTCCATGCTTTTTAAAAGGTAGCATGACTGTTACTTATCTATAGTTTGTACATACGTCATTATTATTAAAATATGTCCTTAAAGAAGTCATGACTACAATCCAGTTAAGATTTCAGTTTGCAAGTGACCATCATATTGTACTGGTCATGAGGAAACGGAGGTGCAGTTTCTCTCTGTATTGGAATTAGCAAGTGTCCTGTGAGAAGTCATAACGCTATGCCCAGTTCTTCTGTGTACTTGAAAAGATTGCTAGTGTGGTGCATCAGACGAGTCCTCTGTGTCAGAGAAACAGGCTGCCAGTCGGCCCGCAGGACTCCTTGTCTGTGCATTAACGTGCCCAGGTGTACAGCTTCCATGGCGTTCCGGTTTTGCTAGGCGCTGGGAGCCTCTGCAGGAGTTCCTGGCTTTAGGCTGTGTGTTTTCAGAAGGCTGGTTTGGAGCGAGGCAGCGCTGTACCGGTTTATACAATACCTAGCACACGGGCTTGTGATCCCAGCAGGGACTGTGAGCACAACTATGGCAGCTGGTTTGTCATTGTGTGTGTAAATGCTGCTTCCTGTAACTCTCACCACCTGCTATGTTTGGTGTCCCAAGGATTTTGATGTTGGTCAAATCTACAAAAAGAAGATAGTTTTGACAAATGCATCCTACAGTGTTAATTTCTGCAGACTAGTGGGCATCAGTGAATGGCTCAAGGACTGCGTCAGCATTCAGTGAGTAAAATTAACTGTAGACTCATTGCTTGTTTTACCTTTCTACCACAACAGGACATGTAACCAAATTCTGTGGCAAATTAAATAGATTTCAGTAAATACATCTACATTACTGTATTCCATTTTTGTGTGATGAGGAAAGGAACTGTCTGTGTCTGAGAGCTGAGAAGTAAGAGGCTGACTGAGCCTGGGCTGCATGCCCTTGGTTTCTGTAGCAGTGATAGCAGGGGACCACTCCCTAATCTGTGGAAAACAACATAGGTGTGTGGTAACTGCCGGCCCTGAACAAGTAGAAAGCTTTTTTGCACGAACATCATTCCCTTTACAAAGGGGGAAAAGATCTCTTTGTAGGTACAGAGAAGTAGAAGAGGACCCAAGCTCCTTTCTAGGCCACCACAAGAGCCTTTAAGCCTAGGCAAACCTCTTCACCAGCTGCCGTCCTTCAAAGCATGATTCACACTGATTTCCAGATTACTGTTGAAGTTTAAATGTGGAGAAGCTGATGAAATAACGGAATAAATCTCAGAGCAAGGAGCACTTAAACTGAAATCCTCTGGGGTCTTTCCCATCAATCCATTCATATAATCCTGATGACAAGTTATATAATGAGGTACTCTGTCCAGTTGGGAGAGACTGCAAATTAATCTCAGTTTAACTGTATTGATAACTTTATTTGACTGTTTATAAATAAACAAATGGAAATATCCCCAAAAAGTTTCTTTTAAAGAATAATTTGGAGACTAGCTTTCTCTGGAGATATTCCAAGCCTTAAAAAATATAAAATAATACTTTTCAGAACTTGAAGTTCTGAAAATAATGAAGTCAAGAAAATAATATATTTACTTGGAACTCTGTGAAACAAACAAAAAAAAAAATCTTGACTGTAGCTTATCCTATATGTGAAAAAAATGCTAAAGCTCTTGTTTGTGTGTAAGTGAAGCTTATTGACAAATGGGAGACAAGACATCAGGGTGAATCCATTTCGCTTACATAAAAAGTTAAGATTTTAACTTTTATGGCTGACTAACCTGAAGAAACAATTTCTGTGACTGTGTAGTCATACCCCGGTGAAGTAAACAAGTTGTATTACCACAGTAACGGATTTCGTACTCCAGAGCTCACTACTGTTGACTTTCTGAGTAAAACCTCAGTAAAGAATCAACCTTTGTAGTTTTACAACTGCAGCAGGGTTCTGCAGCTTTTCATCAGTCTGTCACTCCTTCTGGCTTTTCTAAGTAATTAATCCAAGTGGGAGTGGGGGGGAAATTCTGCCATTGTTGCCAGAATAGGAGCTGGATGCTTCATACATAGCTTTAATTTGCAATTTTATGTTAATTATCTCCATAGTTTTGTACCACCTGGCAAAATATCTGCTGGAATGTCCTGTGAATTAGTGGTAACATTTAAGCCAAAGGTAAGTGCACCTGAGTGCTGAGTTACACAGTGATGAGAGTTCTAGCGTAATCCACTCGTCTTATTGAAAACATAATTAATTTAATTTCTTAACTGCTAACAAGGAAACAAACTACATTTCTAGAAAAGGTACTGTTGTACTTGGACGACTGTGTGCACGTTCAAGTGCTGGTGAGTTGTAACAAGGCGTATGCTAAGGGCACGTTTTAGAAGAATGCCTGTCACTAAGTATTCCTGTCACTAAGTTTTAAAGCGGAAATGTAGAATCTGTAGAGATACATTTTAGTATGTTACTCAGATAATGAGTGAGAATATTTTTTGTCAGACTACGTAGGCTAAATCTCTGCAAGTTACTTGGTTGGGTTGTTTTTGTTTTGTTTTATAGATAAATGAAACGCAGGAAGGAGAAGTTATGTTTATGGCACAGACAGGTTCTTTTTCTGTCCCGTTGAAATGTACAGCCAAGAGATGCATTGTAAGTGACATTTTAAAAGTATGTTCAGAGTCAGTGTAACAACAGTAATAGAAAATGTGAGATAGAAATAGAAATAATTCTTGCTAAATATTTTCAATTGTGTTTATGCTTTCTCTTTCCTTTTAAATGGAGAATCTCTTTCCAGAAAATGATTCACTCCTTAGCTTCCCAGTTTACCCTGAGGTTTATACAAGATTGTCTTAATGGATTTACTTAACAATGAACTTTAACTTCAGAATGGAATTAAGGGAAGTAGTTCTGTTTAGAAATTGGTGACACAATGTTGCATTGTGAATGGAGGGAAGAGAAATGGCAGCTGGAAATGAGTTATGTTTTTTTCTCCTTGGAATTTTTGGAAATTCCATCTCAAACCTGCAGTAGTTCTTTCTTAACTTAAATTTCCTATGTAGATAAAAATCACACGGTATCATTCTATCTATTTTGACATTTCTAAAATCATACATCTGTCCTTTCTTTCAGCCTCTTAAAATCTTTTGAGAATTCTATATCAGATTTTAAGCAAAGAACGTAATTTTCTAACGGTTAAGAGATGACACTACAGGCAGCACTAACTTTTGTTTTAGATACCTTCGCTTCCTGTGAGCTAACTGGAAGAAAGTATTTGATAAAAGCAACAACTTTGTTTTTAAATTACTTCTTCCTGCTAAGAGCAGCTATGGCTTTACAGGCCAAAAGAAATCAGAGTTGAGAATATACAACGCTAGAGGAAAAACATTATGCAAGGAGACACCCAGTATTGGAATAACACTGGCAAATGCAAAATTTGGGATATACCGGGAGCATACTTAATAACAAAAACTAAAAAATAATTTCTAAAAGGCTTTAGACATAGGAATGTCTTGGGGTTTGTGATACTACATTTCAGTTAGCAGTATGAATAAGATTGCATGTAAATTTTCTTTACTGGACTGCACATTGAAACTGTTGTGCACAGGGCAATGAGTCAAGAGTAGTCTATTACACAGAAAATAGAAGGGGGAAGTAACTGAAAGGTAGCGCACTGTGATTATTATATTAGCAATCTAGCAAAGTATTTAAGGATGTGCTTCATTTTAAGCACTCGTAGGAAGCTAGAATGATCCCACATCAATATTGTATACTTAAATCTGACTGTGTGTAGGACTTTCTGATGGTTTTCAGTTAAAAGACCTCGAAGATGAGAATGCACGATGTGTAGAAAGCCAGCACGTGAATCTTTGACCAGAGGAGTAGTCATCTTCTCCTTGAGAATTCGTACCATCATTGGGCCCTACTTACACTCAGGAGCTCCTGTTCTTTATGCCCTCAAAGTGGGAAGGGTTCAGCTGTAAGCAGGGTACTAGGAAGCAACCAAGTTGTCTTTGTCGTTTTGATGCTTGAACTTAAATTACAAACCTTTCATTATCATATACCCAGTTACAAAGTCAGTAAAAATTCTATATGGAGTAGCGTGTTACTTCTTAAACTGGTTGTAAACCCTCATACCTCAAAGAAACAAGATAGGATGTGTTATAGACAGATTTGTAGTCACTACATGATGTTAAATGCTGCTTGCTTCTCAGCTTGGTGCTAGTGAAACCATTTTCCTGTAACACAAGAGCAACGATGTTGAATTGATATGTGAATATTACCTACTTCCAGAGTACCTACCCAAAGACGTGTACACGCTGCTACTATGAGCAGAATGTAACCTGGTTTTTCCATTGACAGAGAGTGGACTGAAATGGAAGTGGCTCAGTTTAGCAGGGCATTGTTTTAGTAAGTTGGCTTCTACAAAAAGGCAGAAAGGTTCCCACAGTTCATGGTGTTATTTGATCCCATCTTTGAAAGGATAATAAGAACTTCCAAGTCCTATACTTGAAAAGGTGGATGCTCATTCAATTGATGTTGCTGACTATCTAGGACAGTAGTAATTAATGGTTTATCTTCTCACAGCTGGCGCTAGATAAAGAGCTCATTGACTTTGGCAGCCAAGTGGTAGGAGAGACAATTTCACGGACCGTCAACCTGACAAACAGTGGAGCTTTGGGAGCAAGATTCAAAGTTCAGACGTCAGCAGGTGCCAGTAGTACACGCAGAGCAACAGCAAAATCTTCTCCTGGAAGAATGGTAGGCTCAAATGCATTTCCCTAAATTGATAGAAACGTTCTGCTTTGCGAAGTGTGGTAGAATCATACAGAATCATAGAACAGCTCAGGTTGGAAGGAAATTCAGAAGATCACCTACTACTACCTTTAGTAGTTTGGGTTGGTGTATCTTAATATAATCTATTAGAACCCCCCAAATATCACAAGACAAATTTTAAAACGATTATTCTGGGGGAGAGGGGAGAAACCAACAATTTTTTAAAAAAACATTTTAGTCATTTATGTCATGATTGCTATTTTCTTCACATTCATGAAAATTTGAAAAAAAACCTTCAGTTGAAAAAGGAGGTTCTGACAGAGTCATTTAAAATCCCAGCTCCTGGACTTAAGAAAAATGCTAACCGTTGAAAACCAGCAATAAAGTAATGAGAATTGGGAGCACTAGCCTGTGATCCTCCTTTAAAAATCTAGAGCTGTTCTTTAAATTTTCTATCAAAGGAGGACAGTCAGTTATTGACAAGGGAAGAAGTCGTTTTAGACTAAGAATTACATGGAGGGCTGTTGCCTGAAAACGATAATACTAACTGGTGTTAGGAGAACTGAAGGAGGGTCTCTGAAATGAGTAGTGGAGTGAACGCAAATGGCTGTAATATTGTGTCCTGTGGAATGTCCTGTGTGGGAATGACACAGAGACTGTTGAAGAACCGTGCCACAACTTGGACACTTGGTGCAGAGCTGACAAAATGTGTGGTGCTAGACCTGATACCGATTGCTCCTACAGCACGCCAGTTTCAAAGCTGACAGAAAACTGAGGAATCCCAACAGCTGTACTCCTCCGTGTAGTGGACAGTTTTAAGTGAAAAACACAAAGAAAGCATGCTTACAATCGGCTTCGCACCTCAGCAATATGGAGCAGATTTTTGAGACTGAACAGCTTAAGTCTGAAGATGTACTTGCTCCTTTTCTAAATAAGTTGTGGATTTTGTTCTTAAGGTGGGGAAATGTTCAGATTTAAAAACAAACAAAAAAACCACAAAAATACCCAAGCAAAAACTCAACAAATAAGCGCCCACTGTGGTAGGAGCTCGTGCTTGTAATTCCTGTGTTGATTAATATCGCTATCATAAATGTTCCTTTTTCCTCAAGTGTTGCATAAGTAGTACCCGTAAATAGATCTCTCAAGTCCTTGACCAGAGAGAATATCACGGCTAGCTTGCATATCGTTGTTCTGAAGTGCCTACACGTTCTGTAAACACAATGCAGATACTTCATCTTTGTTCCTTCCGTAAGGTCTTTAACTCCTGTGATTGCTGAAGAGCAGTTGGCTCAGATGGCTTTCAAAATTCTTTACTTGACAATGTAACCCGTTTTGAAGTTCTAAGAAAAGGGTTGACCTCTCTTTTAAAACACTACGTTAAATAGTACATACAGTGAAACTGCTGACCGGTGTGCCCTGGTTTTCAACTCTCATACTATCCTCACGTTAATAGCGTGGTTCCAATAAAGAATTTGTGAAATAACACCATCTGTATCTGTGGTTTGCCTTCTGTACTCTGACTTCTGTAGGTGTCTAATAAACAGAAGTCTAGTTTTAGCAGACTTAGATTTGACATAGAACTACCTGTGTTTCTACTAAAAAAAATGTTAGTTCTGTTAACTGTAAGGTAACTAACACTATTTTGTATTGCTCCCATTGTATTATTTACCTGTTTTGGACAGGTAATTGCTCACTGGTAATAAATAATAAATAAACTGCTTAATAAAACTGGAGCTGGTGCAAGCTAGATAGTAGAAAAATGGTTTTTTTTCTGTTTTCTAATAGGTTACTCCACATTTTGGTGACTGTGTCCCTGAAAAAGTCAGCGATAGTCCTGTGATGTCCATGGTTGAAAAGAGGGAACAGGTTTGCCCTGACCGTGGTGACAAGGTGACCTCCTGTGTAGCCCAGGTGGAGCAGCAGAGGACTGAGCCAAGCCTGAGCGCTAGTTCCACAGGTGAGGTGACTGTTTCAGAAAACTGGCAGTGCAGTTTCCCAGGCTAAGCACTATCCATTTGTAGAGTTCCCTGTAACAAACTCTGCAGTTCAGCTGGCAAATTTACTCCGTAAGTTAAGTAGTTCATCATTCTACTAGTGACATTATATTTCTTTATGTGCTGCCTCACAAAAAATGACAAAAAAGAATGTACTGACACCGTTATATCAAAAGCAGCAGAGAATCTCACTTCTCATTAGCGGTCAACAGTTCAATCTCAGAAGAATACAGAAACCAGCTAGCTTACAGAAACTGCAAAATTTCTGTCGTCGTGCTTGTCTCAGCAACTGAATACCCACTTCTCAGAATAGAAATCCACATGACAGGTTTATTTTTATAGTCTGTAATTCTAGGAACAGGGAAGTAGAAAGATAAACCTCCTCAGACATTTTCCATCTCATTCCTCATGTTTACTATTTGCTTAATAAAATCTAGTCTTGCAGAAGAAAGACTTTCTTCATTTATTATCTATATTCTTTAATATTTTTTCTGGATATTGATCATCCCAATGGCAGGAAACTAAAAGTTCTATGGTAACGTAAATCTAGGATCTGTATTGTGAAATGGAGTGATTCCATAAATCACAGTAGCTGTCTCCACAGAACACATACCTTTAAAGATGTTTTCTGACCTTAAAAGGAAAAAAAAGAAAAGAATTCCATTGCACGCTAACGTATCTCATGACACCTTGATCTTTTTCCTGGTTAACGTGAAGCATGTGGTTGCTGTTTGATTACTGCCATGCAGTCCAGAGTCTCTCTCATGATGCTTTAGTTTAAGGCACGTCCAAGCCCTGGTGGGAGACTGTTTAATTAAAAGGTACTTATTATTGCAATTGTTTTGAAAATAAAGTGAAGCAGCACTTCCACTTGCTTTGCAGGTCCTCCTGACTGCATTGTTTTGTCCTGTTGTAGTTGTTCTTAAAGCCCAGTTCACCCTTTCAGCTGAATTTGTGTTCCTTGATGTAACAATCTCCAGTATATACCTTATCCTACCGAAACAGTGATATTGTTCTGTGGTGGAAGGATCAGGTGTCTAAGGGAGAGTTCTAGACCAGGACAAAGTTGTATGGCCTAACAAAAATTTCCTTCTAGACGTTCCTGTTTCCCTGTCGTTGGTATACATTGTTGTATTTGCAGTATTGACCAAAGTCAGTGTACCTCTGCGCTGTTTAATATTGTTGTTTAGTGAGTAGATGAACACATCCTGCACTTCGTGGGGTTTTGTTTGTGGTTTTCTTTTCCCAGAACAACTTGGCCAAGATGTATTAAACTCCAGATCAGATCTAGACACAGACAATGCACATAATTTAGTGGAGCTTTCTCCTGAAGAAACACCAGTCGAAATTCTGCTTGGAAAGGTAATGAATATCCTGAGACGCAGACAAGATTTACACTGTCCAACCTACAGCAAACAGATTGCTCTTGCACTGGTGGGAAATGCTTAAGTACGTGATCAATTTCAAGTTAATTCTTAACATGAAATCACATGACGTATTTCCCTTTCTTTTAGTCTATAAAGACTTACTTGAGCTGAAAGATTCTGTATGCAGAATTTCTCATAATTTAACTTCTTTTTTTCTTGGTCAAACTGATTTTTCTGCTGTGTTGTTCTGTGGTTATACAAAGTCTAGTGACAACACAAGAGCTGGGGCAGGAAGAATGCCTGGGAAATGTCAAATCTGAGTCACATTAAAAAATGTGGGTATGAGAGTCCAGATGCTAGCATTTATGGCTTTGAGCTGTGCGTACAAAAGGCAGGTGAACTTAATGCTGAAATCAGAAGAGCAGATCTTTGAATGGTAGCACAAGTTCCCCACGTTTAGTTACGTATTCACCAATGTATGATGGAGACACTTTGGTACACAACACTGCCTAGCTGTCATACAGAGTCTTGCAGTAAAACGAGACTCTATGTTCTGACCGTGCCTGGTTGTGAAACTGTGTCACGCTGAGCCTTCTCCCCACAATAAACCTCCTAGGGAGCTGCTGCTGCTGCTTTTTCAGTTGCATGGTGCACTCACTCAGTTACAAACGAGGTGTAACAGAGGGTTTGCGTAGTGTGAGTATATACTACTTCGTTCTGTCAATACGATTTATAGCTAACTACAGTAATACAGTCAGATTTTCATTAAAAACATGTTCTTTCTTGTTTAGGTTACTGAAGGTGAAATTGGACCCTTCAGCTCAGTCAAACTTCAGATTCTATTTGTCCCAGCTATCCCTGGGGATGTGCGGGCGGAGTTTGTGATCGTGTTTGACAACCCAGACTGCAAACCAGTGAGTGATTTTGTGCAAGACTTGCTTCGAAACACTGTAGAAAAAGTTTTAAATCCTCCTACTTCTGCATTTCCCAAGAGCTCATAATCCTATACTGGAAACAGGAGAAAGGCAGAGGACAGATGTTTATGAACATTGTAAGGAATACAATGAGGTACCAAGTGGTTATGTATTATGTGGTTAGAGGGAGGTACCTTTGTAACATGGCCCTTCTTTCTGGTGCAGTGTGGTTATTAAACCTGTTGATTCTCTTAAATTTCTATGCAAATAATCCTGATACTCCCGTTTAATCAGACGTCATACTGGAAAACATCTAATGTCCTGGAAACAAATCCTGAAGTATTCTCCTTTATTCCCAGCACACATGGTTTATTTTCTTTCTGATATATCAGAATTGGAATGACTTAGCATACAGTAGTGGAACTGATGTGTGAGAGCTGGAAGAGATGACAACTTTAGTTACCACTTCAGCATAGTTTGATTCCACATTTTATTGGAAGCTAAATTGTGCCTGGGAATAGCTCATAAAAGCTTGCCAAGAAAATAAAGAACTTCCAAGCAGCTCAGTAGGCCAGCCTTGGCTCTCCCCGTGGTTACAGATGGAGCAGGCTGCAAGCGGAGCTGCAGGTGCGTACTGCAGGCTCCTGTGGCTGCCCTCTCTTTCAGGATCACTTCACCCGGGTCTGAGCTGTGTGGTCACTGATGTCAGACCCGAGGTCATTCTAGGAAGCACAGCACTGTGCTGCCATTATTGTATTTCTTTGCTGGCTAAACAAACTGCAGTCTCTTGGGTTTCTGAATTGTGACACGTTCGCTTAAGCTAGGTGTACTTCAAATATTTCTTTTCAGTATCATGGGCAGCATACTGTTCCTTCATGTTCTCTGTCAAAGAATCCAGACCAAAGTATAATTCTTTTTTCTGCTGGGATGTCATAACATCTAGGTTTTATTTTACGGATGATTTTCATAGCTTTGCCTGATTAAAGAATCTGTTGCAATATGAATAATAAATATTTTACTCAGCTGTAGTTTATAGCAGAAATTCTTGCTCTGTCTAGATCAGTAAGAGTTTGAGGCCAACAAAAATAATTACACTCTTGATTTATGTATTAACAGCTGCACTTTAGTGCCATCGGAGTTTCTGTTGATGTGCCGGTTTGGGTGCCCAATCCCAACATTGATTTAAAGATCTGTATGTA
Source organism: Ardeotis arabs (assembly GCA_011801015.1). Taxonomy (NCBI): domain Eukaryota; kingdom Metazoa; phylum Chordata; class Aves; order Otidiformes; family Otididae; genus Ardeotis; species Ardeotis arabs. The sequence goes on along the minus strand of JAAGAY010148269.1, from coordinate 40,477 downwards.
TGACCGACTGTATCAGGATTGCGTTGTCATTCAAAGCAGGTGAGCTCCCCTTTCATCATCAGCTCTCTTCTGCAGCTAAATAATGAGATCTAAAGTCACTGGGTGATGTCTTGAGGTCCCCTTGTGCCAGACCCATCTTGTCGTCATAGGAAGCTGAAGAACTGTTTGGTTTTTCCCTTGGTGTTTCCGGAGAACATCCTGATTCCAAGCCCTCAGAGTTCCACACCGCTGTGGAAAATGGACTTGGATATCCTACTATCCCAGATTTCCGAGACCAGCCGTAGCTGTGAAGTATCTGAGTTAGTACATGCCTTTCCACTCCTACAAGATTCCCCATTTTGTCTGTTCTGTGGTATAACTGTAAAATCCCTAGGGAATAGCCACTGCACAGACTTTCGTCATGTGGAGTTTGCACACTAAACATTAGGGAGATAAGTGTGTCTAAAATAAAGTGCACATTGGGTATAATTGATTCAGCCAGGAAATTTTATGAAAGAATATTTTGTAATTTCTCAGCTATTTTACCTTTAATTAAAATCCATGAGAGACTTATGATCTGGAAGCCAGCCTCATGCCAACTGTTCTTTATTAAGAAGGTCATTCCCAGTCTTTCCAGACTTGGGATGTGATGCTGGATAATCATGTCAGTCCTTTTGCATCTGCTGTAACATGGGAAGGGTACGACTCCTCCTGACCCATACGGGCCCTGAGCACTGCGCTGGGCTGGCAGATACCGTGTCAGTGCACAGACAGTGACCACAAACCAATTTAAGGGGAAAAAATATTTGGGTGTCTCTGCAGTCCAGGTGAGTGATGTCTGGTTCTGTTTGCACTGCAATATAAAACCAATATTTGAGCTCATTGGCTCCCAGAGATTTCATGCAATTAGAGCGTGGTTACGTGAACTTTTACTCTCTTAGTTGTCTTCAGGTGGTGGGTGTGCTCCCTCTACCTAATGCAGTCACCACCGAGTGCTGATTTCAACAATTTGCATTTCTGAGATTCTATTTAAATAGGATTGGGGTGGGTTTGTGGGAGGGTGGGGGAGAGAGTGGCTCTGTGGAAGGCAGCCATTCTAAACCTCTTACCAGAATTACTGACTGCAGAGATTCTCACAGTTGGAAAGAAATGAATAAAGCTGTTATCTCAGAAATTCAGCTTACAGATGACAACCACAAGTTGTTATGTAAGTGATTTTACTTGGTCTAGATAACCCAGGGATAAAAACTGTAAGTATAGAAGCAGAATAACTCTCCTAATGAAAACTTAAGATTTCAAGGGGATCCCAAAGATAGAAGCTGTCAAATTGCTTAGGGCAAAACTTCTTAACTGAGGGAAAAATCCTGATGATCCTTCACCAAGTATCACTAAATTAAGAGCACATAATATGTAGTATACTGTCCTTAGCACCTTGGCAGATCAAGTCTTTGATTTGTCACCCAGTTCTCTGTAGTTAGGAATAATTGTCTTTATTATGCAGTGATTTGGGCTGAAATTCAGTGTTTCATGTGCAGGAATATCATGTCTCAACTTTTTATCCTGCAAAAATGGATAGATTTCATCATTCAGTTAGATGTGGTGCCTGAGAAGTTTCTTCCATTGGTAGTTGTTTAATTTTTTCTGTAGCCTGTGTCAGAAAGAAGATTCCTCGTTGTTACGTGGTACACGTAAACCACTGCTCAAACAGAATGAATTTAAACTGCTGAAATAGCTGTAAATTACTATCAGTCAAGAACAATTTCTTAGGTTAGACTGGTAAGTGGCTGTGTTTTAATTGCAATAGTGAAAAACTGCGGAAAGGCAGACTTGCTAAGGTCTGCGGTCTGGAACTGCGCACAGACAAAGGATCCAGCGCCAAGGACAATTACTAGGCTCGCAAAGAAGCGTCCAAACTGCTGTCAACATACAAAGATAATGATTTGTTACAGCGCCTTACGTGTGAACTGTGTATCAACTAAAGAGTTACTACAGCGTGGTCTGAACCAACGCTCGTAGCAACCACTCGCTGAAGGAGACAGCGGGAAGGTCGCCACAGCCCAGCTGAGCAGACTGCTTGTCTAAGAGCTGCTGAAGTGCCTTAGCCAGTGAGAGCTACCATTCAGATCCAGTCAATGTGAAATCGTATTCGCATAACTTCTAGAACATAGATTCTCTAATTAAATACTTTAATTACATATTTAAATAATCCTGCTCTTCAGGAATGTTCTTGCAAATTTCTGCTTCAATTCCTAACTAGTTATAGAAGAGAAAAAAAACAAGACGAAAACACCTAAAACTTGTAGCAAGAGAATTCTTTAGATTTTCGGGGCAAAATCTGACCCAGCCCTGAGGGAGATGATGTGTCACGGTCACCAGCGTGTCCTTCACCACCAGTACACACAAACACCTGACAGAAGCAGAGCAGAACTTGTCTGTATCTTACTGCTTCTGCGCTCTAGGACATTGTAGTCTATAGCACAAGTAGGAGATCAAGTTTGCAAGATTGATAGGTAGCTCTGGCACTTACGTACCCCGGTAAACTCTGTAGAATTGCCAAGTGTTAGTTAATACTGCTTTTGGTTTGGTTAGGTTTTTCTTTTGGTTTTTTTCCTGGTCACATAGAATACAGTAATGGGGAAACGTAAATAAGCAGCATAAAGGGTGAAAGTGTCTTATCAGAATCCTCTCCAGTGTAAATCACTTTGAAAAGTAATTTCTTTGGCATGTTATAATCTGCACTGATTTAATGAAGTAGTCTATAGTTCTCCTGGTTTGTCAACAGTCAGAAATCATTCTAGGCTCCCGGTACCACATGCCATAGCTGTTGATTTAGAGCAGACCATCTGGACTGACAGCTTGTAAACCAGTGCAAGAGAAGGAAAATGACAAGCTGAAATATTTGTAAATTGCTTGGCAATTTTGCACGTAGGGATAAAATTCCAAAGCAGGCTATGGTTTGTTGCTATCGCTGTATTATAATGTGGCCAGAATTCAGTAAACAGGGAGATGTTTCCTAGCTTCCAAAATGCCATTCATAGGGCAAACTGATCACAAGTTTTAGCAGAGGAACTGGCAGTACCAGCGTAGCCGCACTGTGACTTCTAGCCCGGTAGAATCTCTGCCGTTAGAGAAGAAGTTACAAGAGAGCTGCGAAATCACATGTATTTAAAAGAAGTCACCATGGTTTTGGGGAGGAAAAACCAAAAGCAGCAGCGCGCTCAGTGCATTTCTGGCATAAGACAGGACTCAAACCTCCCCAGAGTTTGAGGGTTTTTTCCTGCCTGTACAGACTTAATTTTTGTTATTGAAGCTTTTGAGATAATAGGGTTTTTTTATTGAAGGTTTTGAGATCATCATGACAATAATGAGGATGAACGGAATTCATAAACTGGGTGCATGTTGATGTTTTAGGTGTATTATGGTCTTTCAGGTTCTTTTGATTCTTCTGACTACAGGCAGGTAACAAGTGCTTGTTAGGCACTTAAGCAGCATCTAGGGATCCTTGGCCCCACTTAGGGGTTGCTGGTCTTCATTTTTCTGTTTCTCAGAGAGAATAACAGGTTCTTATTTGCTGCATCCCCCCCACCACCAATGGTTACATAACCTACAGCCAGCATTACGAGACAACTGCTCCTTTTCCACCTTGAGTGGGTTCCGTGCTGCAGCTAGGATGAGTTAGGTGTCTTGAACATTACCTGAGTCTTTCCTGTTGATTCAGACGGAGGGAATGTATGTTCGGAGCAACTAATTAGCTGGTATTTCATAATAATTTGACTTTAACTTTCCCCTGACCTGACTTACCACTGTGGTGCACTTCAATTATATTCCAATCAGCTGTGTACATGACTTGAAATACAGCTGGGTTTACTTACAGTACTTCCAAAATCTTGTTTTCTATACTTATCTTAAACGAGAATACAACTGTGTGATTTTGCTGTAGCAGTTTTACATGTCCATCATTTTCAAAGGAAGCTTGGAATTACGTTATAATCATAATGTGAAGATGTAAGGGTAGGGGCGGGGGGGGACCAAAATCCAAGAGCAAATGTTGCTGAGATGGCAGTATGGGCAGCCTCCAAGCCACCTAAGCATGTCTGATCTGTTTGCAGAGCAAAAGTCACGCTGCGTTTGAAGTTTGAAGTATGCAAAGAATTGAGTAAGCACATGGAGCTGCTTCCAAAAACCGGTTACATTCAAGCTCAGTCATCCTTCAGCGTGCAATTGAAGTTTCTGCCCAGGTAACCTCACAACAATGTTTTTTTCAGTATTTAAGACAATATCTGTAGGAGGCTGTCAGTGAAAAGCCTGAGCAGGTCAAAGTTTTTTCTTCATTCACAGTGTAGCAGGCTGGACTGCACACTGCTGGTGTCAAGGCAGTCCTAGTCTCTCCGCTTACTCTCCCTTAGAAGTTGCCAGATGCTCAAGGAGGAAATTAACTTGGATCACATACCTGTGAGGAAATGCTTCTCCTGTGGTGACAGCAGTCGTGTGAAAATCTTGGCAGATGCATTCCTGGTAGGCTGCTCCCATTTCTGTGGGGAAGCTATTCTTGTACAACAGAGAGGTTACCTAGGCAGGTGGCTACTTCATGGATCACTGATTCCATAATTTCTGGACAAGAACTCCTGTGCTTGCTAATTAAAGTAAGAAAAGTTGGGCTTCCTCTTCGTATCTCTCCTACCAATGTACATTTTTCTCCAGAGTATGAATGTATTGATCTTGAATTTGATGTGGCATTTTATGTAACATCATCTAAGATGCAAAAAGCCTTATCCCAACAAGTTTCTCTTCTCCATTTCATGATATGTCTGCATATACAAACACAACTCAGTTCCAGGAAACAAAGAATTCCAGTTTTTAAAAAGTCAAATACAAGAGCTCCCGTTGACCACTTAATTTTATTTACCTTATTATTGCCATCCTAAATAATTTAGAAGGACATTTATTTAAAAAAAAAAAATTAAATTACATAGATCTTAATTCTGGTGTACAGCCAAATACTTCAGCAGCTTCTACGTCGATGGCTGCTGCAAACCTGCTGCTTTTCCGTACAGATTATCTACTCCCATTGATGTAAGTATATTTGGATTTTCACTGATGTGCTTGGCATCTCTGGATTCTGAATTGAGAGTCTAATCGCTGATTTGGAAATTTTCACCAGGTTAGTATTCAAAAAACTAAAAGTATTTACAGTCCTTCCAACATCTCAAATCCCATCAGATTATGACAACAGTAACCATTATTATGACACTTTTCAGTTCCTAAACTTCAGATGCTGTAAAGCACTGTTACACTTACTGAGTGGATAGAAGCATAGCTTGGATTTAGAACATTAATCTTCCTTTGAAAAATGGGGAAGCTTCAGAAAGGAGATTTGATGAGATTAAGGCATTTCTGACACACACAATATCTGGCTGTTTCAGTATACAGATCAATTTTAAAAGACCTAACACGCAGGGGAAGTGTGTCTGTGACAGAGAAAGGGCTTGCTGCAAGCTGATGTGAAGTACTGAGCTAGTGACACGTTTCTGTAACTGCCTCCTCCTTGACTTAGATTGTAAGCTACGTGAATAGAGTAGCTCTATTAAAAGTAACAGAAAAGTAAAAAGAAATGCTCATTCAGCAGTAGCAGATGAACAGGTAGATGACTGAAGGCTCGGGAAGCTCTCCCGAGTATTCTGTGCGCACTGAAGCGCTTGGTCAGATGTTATGATACTCAGAACTTTCTGGGTGTTTGAAGCAGACGTTTTCTGTTTATTTGACGTTTTCTCTTTATTTTCTATTTATTACAGTTCGCTAATCTGCTGACTTTCAGAATTCCCAAATAGCACATCTTGTAGTTTTTCTGCACTTGGAACTAGTCCTGCGGATGCTGGCAGTCTAAATCTGATTTATCTTTTATGCTTCTCTTTAATTGCTTTTAAGCGTGAAGAAGCCATTTTCAGAGAACTATCTGAAGGGTTTCCGTATCTCTCCCCGAGGCATAACAGCTAATTTAGAGTTTGTCACTGGATGTACAGTTACAATTTTTTTCCCTGCTGGATTATTTTGTAATATTTTAATTTCTTCTGCTATTCTAATGTCCTGTGACAAAGTGAAAGCTGATACTTTATTCCTACCTTGTATTTAACTCCAGTTCCTGTCTTTCAACAAGCTGGCAATACCTTTGAAGATCACCTTCTAAAGTCACGTTTCAGACTTGCCAGATAACAGCCAGCAAGGCTTCAGATCACCATGGTGACTGAGCGGCTGCTATTTATTCATTAGCAATCCATTAAAAATTGCATGCAATTCCAGCAGTAGTAGCAGGAGTATGATCACTGTGGAGACCTAAGAACAGGAAGCAATTCTCTCTGGTGCTGTACGACACTATAAATAGACCAGCAAAGCTAAAAATGCTAGAGCTTTTGTATTGTCTTGGCTTGAAGCTCTGAAATTGAGCTTGTGATAGCAAGATGCTTCAGCTACAGAAAACCCACATTTCTTATCAATCACTAATCTGGTGTATAATCAGGCATTATTGGTCTCCAAGTTTGTTTCCCTTTATTTGTGTCTCTGTGCTTTGTGATACATTCACATACAGGCGGTTGGACTAGATGACCTTTAAAAGGTCTCTTCCAACCCAAACGGTTCTGTGATTCTGTGATGAGGTCAGTTATTATAACTTCATTGCTAGATACCCTGGCAATCCGTGCACAGCCGCTCGGAGCAGGTTGTCTGGAGGTGTGCCACTCTATAGGAAATCTGTGACAAGTCCATAATATTCCTGATCTGACAGAGTTGTCTTTTTCTTGGTGAGGAGGTAGAACTTCATAGATCACTAATGTTTAATTGGCATTTTCTTCCACCATTCTTCCACCGTTTTCCCTAGTATTTGCATATATCTTTCGTACAAGATTTCAGTTACACTCCAGTGGAGCACTGGAGCTGATGCTTAACCAACTGATGTGTGAATTCTCCTATTTGAGCACAAATACCGTGTTAAGATTAAAAGCTGCGAATAAGAAAACTTTTAGACCTTAAGTAACAGGTTTGTGTTTTTCTTTTTGTTCAGAAATATATCCACCAAAAGTTTATTCCTCTTAGCTAGAAAACAGTTAAAATATTTTTAAGGCTGGATCCACTTTTTGATTTGTAGGCACTCTCTGTCTGAAGATGCAGGGAGCTATTTTAGTGAAGAGACGAGAGTTCTGGAAGTTCCAGTGGCAATAGTGATTGTGGATAAGGTTGGTGGTTTTTATTATGCTGGTTATCAGACTGACAATAGATGTAAACCATTTTAGTGGCTGTTCACTTAATGATACCTGATCTTAGACTAGTTCTTTACTCGTTGAAGTCCTACGATAATAGTAAGAGATGCTGGAAGTGATAATGCAGATTTGATAGTTTCTTCTCAGCGTGTCTACAATACAGAAAGTCAAATACTTCCCAGATAGTGCTCATCTATTCTCTAGTAGTTTATTTTGTACCGGAGAGTTATCAGAGACCATAGCACAATCGTTTTATTCTGATCTGTGCTGCAGATATTGCATATTCGTAGAGTTTACGTTTCCTGAAGATACAGGTGTGATTCCATTCTAGCACATGGAATTTGAGATACAGATATTTTTTAAATTTTGCTTATCAAAGAGACATTTCCTATTGCCTAGAGAACACTGAGGCTGAAGTTCAAGATAAATATGTTTCATTTATATATGTTGTCAAGGAATAGAGTAGAATAACCTTTTTGCAGTTATCTTTTTGGATGACGTTTCCCTTAAATCCTGTTCTTAAAATGCTACAGATAGAGGCTTTTATCTTCTGCTCTTGCATTTGTTTCAGGCTAAGACAGTTAATTTTACTGTCCATGCAATTGTTACCACTTCTGATTTGGAAATAAGTCCAGCAGAAATCAATTTTGGATACTGCACAATCTATGAAGCTGTGCAGGCAAATGTCCTGCTAACAAACAAATCCATCTTGCCACAGGAGTTTGGATTTGTGGGACTTCCAGAGGTATGTAGTTATCCCACACACCCCTCTTGTATCAAAATATATCTAATTATTATGAAAACATGTTTCAATGTGAGTGTAAGTAAATCATGACTGTTCTTGCAAACCCATGGAAATACTTCTGCCTGCAGCACTGTGGAAACATGCAGAAACATGCCAGTTCTGGTACTGGTTTGTGTACACTTCATCTTATTATACCCAAAGCATTTTTCCAAGCAGTATAAAGATCATAGAATCATAGGATCTTTGAGGAGATTTTACTTTTCTCACCTACATAATATTATTAGGCTAACTTTATCCTATTAGAATACTTTTTTTTTTTTTTCTTACACCAAGAAATCTACTAACAGAATACCTGGTGCACTTTTCTCTCAGACTCACAGGTCACTTATACTACTAAATAAAAAAAATAGAACAAGCTTAGGGAAATTGCTTTGGCTTTGAGGCTGAGGAATATTGCACAGTTTGCATCCAAATGCCTCAACACTTTGTCTTCAAAGCGTGATGGCCATGTCCAAACTGCTTCTTGGGAATCATCCTCTGAACCATGCCTAGGCATTTTCTGACTGACTGTAGGTTGATGTGGAAGCTAAATTAATCACAGGAGCTGCCAGTTTCGTGTGGGCTAGGTCTACTGAATTATTTTTTTTTTCCCCAAAAAATGTTAGCTTTTCAAGCTTCATAATAGCATGATGATCACAGTGTGACATGGTTTGGCATATTGGAATTAGAGCTAGAGGAACCTGACATTTAATTAGGCATTCTCCCTTTTGCTGCTGTTTTAGGGATGAAAATCAAGGAGTTAGCTAAAATAAATTAGTATCTTCAGTTTCGTTAAAGCTTTACTTCACAGCGTATATTTCATGATTAGCTTAAAATGTGATGGGGAGATGCTCTTGAATTATCAGCTCAAACACAAACCAATGTGTATTTGTAGATGTTAAACTGGAACTTGTCACAGTGGTATCTGCACATCATACGGGAATCAGCTCTTCAAAGATACAGGGGGAACTGTTGCAGTTTTTATCATATTTCATTGAGTTGTCTATGAAGAGTAAATAAACATAATTAGAGAAAGGTGATTACCACAGATGATAAGAAGCTGGGGAAGAGATTCTACTGAAGTCTGAGTTAATGGATTTAATGCCTTTCAAGTTACTTTGAGATTAAAGTCTGCACATCAGTCAGACACTAATCACTAACTGAAATGAAAGCTTCTCACTAGAAGGTTTCAGTTTTCCTGGCACTTGTAAATTTAATAACAAAGTTTTATTGTCTTGCTAGTAATATCTTACTTAAATTTATTTGATAATTTACCTAATAATTTCTTATCCTGCCATTTTGAAGTTTGTTGAGATTCAACCCAATGACGGATTTGGAATTCTTCTTCCCCTTGAAAGCCTGACACTGGACATAATCTTTAAAGCTAACAAGGCAAAAGAGTACAGCTTTGAGCTAACCTGCAAGACAGCGATCAACAGGTATGGCAAGAAACTGACTGAGTAGTAGGTAGTCTAGAAGTGTAAAGCACACTGGATTTCCCCTGTTAAGCTCATTCAGAAATGAAATCCCTGCATACTTTGAAGAGGGAAGGCTAGGATAAAAATGCAAGGCAGGTGGGAATTCTGCAGTTGATAAGAGTTGCTCAGTACCTGTTAGCTTCATCCTTCATTTACTTGTCTGTCTTTACCCAGATGACTTTTGCAGTCCCACCTGAAATTTATCCTTGTCATGTATCCAAGCTGGGAATTTGCCCCAGGTCATCTTAACTTCTGCTTGCTTTTTCAGCAGGATTACTGAAAGTTTGGTTTTTTTGTTGTTGTTGGCTTTTTTGGGGGTTTTGGTTTTTTTTTTTAAATGCTTCATACATTAAGCTAATGCTACTGAAAGAATGATGGCATAAACTGTGATTTGACTGGATGTGTTTCCAGAAGTTCACAGAGGAAGAATTCAAGTAGGGACTCTAGCCAATTGTGCATTAAAAATAGATAGTATTATTGTTCATCTTCAGGCAAAATTCCCACTGCAAGCTTGAAATTCTGCTTAAATAGGGACTACAGGATTAGTTCCCTATTTTCCGGGCTGATTAAGAGACTATTTTATGCTGAGACAATTTATCATGTGTTTATTTTTAGACACTTCAAGCTGTCATGCAAAGCAGTTGGAGTCCACCCACCTCTTGAATTGTCTCATTCCTTAGTTCGGTTTGCTGCAACAGCTTTAAACGATGTGTCTACAGCAGCACTGTATGTGATGAATTCCCATGTGAGCGTCAACCACTTTACTCACGCTGTCCCAAGAGTTGGCAGTGGGGAAGCTGCCCCTGTTGGACCCACTTCGTTTGAATTCTGTGTGCCAGAAGACTGTCCAGTCACAATTACACCTTCTGTTGGAACTGTGTCGCCTGGGAAGGTAAATTCACTTGAAATGTCAAGTGTTCTGCCAAATCTTTTGATCATCTACATCCTACACATGCTGTCACTTGTAAAAGAAGCTCAAAACATAAATTATTATTAGAATAGCTGGAATATTTTGTTCAAAATAACGTTTAAAGTCAGACGTGAGGGGTTAACCATGAAATCTGGCTAATGCTTTTTGGGAGTTTTCACCCTGAATGTTCTTTCCTCAGTGTTGTCATTATGATTTTTTTGAAGAAGCTTAAATATAGAAAAATATTAGTCATGTAAAACCAGCCCACTGTAACACAGTGGACGTCCAAAAAACCTGCAGGTGGCCTTATCCTTAGGATGATCTTATTCACATGGAAGAAAAATGTTTTTGTTTTTTTAAAAAAAATTTTTTGCTGCCATGTATATGCTCCCATTGAGCTCTGTAGGTGTAACACATGTACGAGGGCTGAATTTTGCCTGTCATTCTTGCGTGTGCTCTCACACTCCAGAAAAGCTTGATTCAAGTGTCCTTCAGACCAACATTGTCGGATCAGCTAATCAGAGAAGAGGCAGTTCGGAGGCTTTGCAGAGCAGCTGCGACAGAGGCAGAAATACAAGTAAGGAACGCTAAGAACTAGCACATGCTGTTGGTCTGTTACTCCCAGATATTTGTTTCTCTGGATGATATTTTTATCATAAAATTACTTGCATATTAATGAAACCCAAATTCGTGATCCGTGTAAGGCCTGCCTATAAAGGAGGAGAGTATGACTGTGCTGTTGTACTTAATGTGTAGTCTGTTCACTGAGCAATAATTTAATTTCATGCTAACAATTTCAAAAGCATAAAGCATTCCTAGAGGAATTTATTGCAAATGCTAACTGCAAGTACTCTTTAAAAGTCTCTACACTTCTTGCAGGCTTGCCGCATACGTGGACTTTATATGCAATGCTGTGGGTCAATTAATTTATATGAGCACCTATAGATGTCTTTAATTATAAGATAAATAGGTGAAATCCCATGAGAGATAGTCTTTTATCTGTTCCAATAGGGACTTTTTTTTTTTTTAATTTAAGATGGGGTAAAATATGTCCATTTCAAGTTAATTTTAGATAGTTAGAAATGTACGAAATAGTTGCTGTTGTGGCTGGCTTGTTACTGTAATCCCACTGCTGTTACCTTGTTTCGTGCTCTCTATCACCTCCTAGGTTCCGTATCCTTGGGCCAGGGACTGCGTATTTGTAAACTGATGTTTTAATTGAATTATCAGTGATCACCCTCAGCATATAATGTCTCTGTGTGTGTATTTGCAGAAAAGGAAGAAAGATGAAAAGAGAGAGGGAAAGAAATTGAGCACTTCCATTACCAGAAGGCAGTCTTCCAGACAGCTTGTAAGGGATGGACGCAGCAAATACCGGACTTCTCTAGATAGTTCTGAACAACCAAAATCCCAAGAGTTAACGCCTGAGTAAGTCAGCAGAAGCATCTTGTACTACGTGGACAACATTCTCTTTAGAAGTGGTTTAATAAATCTACTAAAACCTATAGGTAGACAAGAAAGCAAACTGTAGGGAAGAAATAGCTCTAGCTGCGTTGCAAAGGCTGTTTCCAAAATTAGTGCTGCTTTTAAGCCACGCAGCTGTACCCTCTCATGTAGGCAAAGAATCCCTTTATGCATCAGAGGGATTGAAGACTTCAAAGAATCTATCAGAAAGCATGAGATGTGGCTGTATGGGTAAATCTGGCTGAACCCACAAGGGTGTTATTTAAAAGGGCAACTAGAAAGGTCAACTTAGTTACCGAGAGAAATTAATACTAATAAACCTTTTCTGAATAGGTCTAACAGAGAGAAATACATTCACCCCAGATGGAAACCATCTGATGGCCCGTATCCATGGCTACGGGTTAAATATTTTTTGTTGTTCTTGGTTTGAAGGCTTACATAGTCCATCGTGTTACTCCTGGTCATCTTCAGTCCTGGGAATGTAATGATGCAGTAAAATGTACAGTTTAACTAGTCGTTTTACAACATGGGTCGCTGAGTGAGAATTATCATTAAGAGCATGTGGTATCTAGAACTTTGGATACTTAGATGCAAAATCTGATACTTGAGGTCCGTTGTTTAGCATATAGTTCAACTTTTTAGAACAACACTTCTGCCTAATCTGAAAAATTTGAAGTGTTTGGAAGTAAATGGACACTTAAACACCAGGCATTTAGCTGTACTAGATGTTACATAATTTTTACTAAAATCCCATGTTCATTGCAATCCATTGATTATAATTTTAAAATACTTTTGGTACAGGTCATAAAAATAAAATTTTTGTTCAAAAACTCCCATTATGAAGTATCGCTTAGCATATTCTGGTACAGAAATGTGATCCTGTGTGTTTACCTATCATTGAAATCATGTAGAAGTACTGGAAGACATGGGAAGACTTCATGTATTCAGCATAAGGAAATCGTTTTGAGGATTTTACAATCTCTAGTGTGACATCTGTTATCTGGGTTTATAATTTTTATTCTCTTTTGACAAGAAAAGCAAACCATGTAGTAGGGTGGGTCCAAACAGTAGCTAAGTTTCACTGTTACGTTCAATTTTGAATGTATGACTAAAAGTAAAGAGAAATAGCTCAGTAGGCATCTAGTTTTATTTTCTTGCTCTCACACTTACTAAGATGATTCTTATTCCTGGATTTTCTAGTTCTGATGCTTACAGGGCAGCCCAGGCTTTCCTGATGAGGAATTTCAGTGGGAGGTTTGAAAAATACATCGTACCATGCTTTGTTGCAAGTGGACGTATCAATGAAAAGAAAGGCTCTGAAAACCTAAGCTGCAGGTATTTCCAGTTAGATATGTGCAATTCTGATAGTTCCGAAATTGGAGGGGGAAATGGTGGGTATGTTAATTTATTTGTTTGGGGAGGAAATTTGTTTTTCAATCTTAATTGCTTCATAGGTTGCATGCTTGCAGCACCCGAGTTGGTTAAGAATCAAACACAAGAATATCAAAGCAGCTTAAAGAATAATTGTACGAAAAATTTTAGTTAGATGTAGTTCATATTTCTGCTTGGGCATACGCAAAAAAGTCATCCACCAAAAATTATGTGTTGTTTTGTAATATCAATTTAGTGATATCCTGTGATACGAACAACGTAAGAACAGATTTCTGACAATAGTTTTTATTTCTGTGTGATCCAAGAGCAAATATCTCTTTACTATCTCTCTAGCCCTTACAACACCTTGTATTTGGAGTTGCACTGTCCAGCTGTAGCACCATCCATTGTGGTCACTTCAGATCATGGAAAAAACACCATAAATTTTGGTGAGGTTGCAGTAGGTATGAAATTTGAATTCAAGTTTTGGATTTTTTTTTCTATCTGACATTAATTTCCTCTTAGCATAGTTTTGCATTTCCTTTTACGTTGTTTAGTTCATTTTCAAAAGTCACTATAGAAATAACCCCTGTAATAGGTACTTAGGTGGAAAATTAGGAGCCTCTCTGGCCAGATGAAGCAGGTAAAAAGCAGACTTGATCCCAAAACATGGAACTGGGAGCTCCACAAGTGACTGTCCAAATTTGAAAGAATTTTGATGAGCTTTGACTAATGTATTAGCCATAGAAGTGGAATGAATGTTTGGGCCTGGTAGAGGCATGGGTAAAAACGAGGAATGGCAGTGCCTGAGTGAACATCATCACTTTTTCAACTGTTTTCATTCCTGTCAGGCCACAGAATGATAAAGCAAATTACAATACAGAATATCACCCCAGAGAAGCTGGAAGTATCCTTGTTTGGACATGTAAGTTAATCCACCGTGCAGCTTCTGTTGAATTTCAGCCTTTACCTGCAGGAATGGTTCGATGCTAAAGCAAGGAGGAGGTAGCAGATTTCAGAGTTAATATGCATCTTTCAGAGTGAGGCAAGAGGTGATGTGAAGAATATATTGGACAAGCCTAGGCGATCTACTGGAAAGCTAATTCTGTTCCACCCTTTTAACTGGAAATAATTCTGCACAGAGTCAAACTTGAGAAGCACTTAATCACTTCCTAAAGAGTAGAAGGTGCTGATGCCCAAGCTAGTTTCAGTACAGTGTGACGTACGTGTGGAACAGAACCAACAACTCAGTTTTTGCACAGTGCTTCTCTGAACTCTTGAATACACTGTAAGGAAAGGCTCCTACATCAGCTTTTCTGGGTTAAGCTGTGTGGGATAATATAGGAGAAGGCATGTCCTGGATCTTACGGGGCTAATGACCCATTCCAGGCAAAATCTGAAAATGGAGTTACATAAATATCTTATTAACTGGAAAAGGATCTTGCAGCTATTTGAATTCCGGGTGGGGGGGAACAGCTGGATTAGTTCTTCTTTTCTCTTAGTTATTGATCTCTGAAAAAGCTCATAGATGGTTTATACACCTTTGGGCCAAACAATACTTAGAATCCGTTCTTATGGGTTTTTTTTTTCCCCAATCTTTGTTTATAAACTTTTTTCCTTGAGTTGCACTATTGTAGCTGGGATTCTCAGTTCTGAATCCCAATGGTCCCTTCCTGTTGGTCAGACCAGTTGGAACGCTTGAGCCAGGTGAAAACAGACCCGTCATCATCTCTTTTTGCCCAAATGAGAGTAAATGGGTGAGTAAGAGATACAATAGTAATGGGGAAAAAGAGGAGAGACAGAGATGTAACGGGCTGTGTAAGATACACATATTAGTGCCTGGATGAGGCTGTATGATAATAAACACTTTGCCTGTGATAGCTCTTCCCAACATTTGAATCTTTCTCTATGCACTAAATCCAGAAGTTCGGTAGTAATGGTCCATTTGTGGGAGGGGGGGCAGCTGGAGGGGTGGGGGACGTTTTCCTTCAGCAAATGGGCTAACATGGACGTCCTCTGGGCAGTTTTTCGAAATGCTGGACATCCGGACGGCAAAAACTAATCTAAAGCTCAGTATCGCTGGTCACGGGGTGATGCCATCAATTGTTTGCTCTGTGGGAGAAGTACTCAACCTGGGATATGTCATACCTGGAGAGAAGGTGACTTCCACGTTCAAGGTAAATCCCTCTGTGCTGAACCAGAAAACTCATCTGCAATTTTTGTGAGGAGGAAGAGGAGTTCTGTAGCTCCTAGTCTGGCAGAACGTAAGGCTGTGTGGCAAACTGTAGATGAAAGAAGACAGCTTTAAAAGCACGTCTGGCAGAGGGATTTGATGCTGAGACAGTTTCAGGCCAAAGGTAGAAAAAGTTGTGTGGGAAGATCTTCTTAGCTGCTTCTGTCCTACCTGCAGCCTATAAAAAAAAAAAAAGAAATCCAGTACCTTCTACAAAAGAAAAAATGTCCTGTGTGAGCTTGTCCATGGATGTTGCCAGTATGCAGGGGATGTGAAGTCAGAAATGGCTTTGCTTTCACCAAAGTTAGAAATATTTGTCCTTTCTTTATTCTGTCCTTTACTGCTATCACAAGGGAGGCTGCTCTGTGTCCACACAAAGCAGTGACAGGTACATGGGTGAAAGGCAGATCTGCTCCTACAAAGAGTGCGTGAGGCTCTGCTGTGGTACGGTCTAGGGATATTTAACAGATTCACTCATTCATACTGCTGATTCCCAGAGACTCAGAAACAGGCCAACACCTAGCCATAAGTTTTCTCCTGTCAGATTTTGTCAAAGTATATCAATAACCAAAATACATGACTTGCTGCAAGACTCCTAAAAGGAGCCTGTTCCTGGGGAGCGGGGGCTGCCGTGACGTGTTATGGATGGCAATAGCGCACGCGTGCGGTGGCAGCTGGGGACACAGTAGTGCAGGAATGCAGCAGACTAAATTCAGCCAGTTCACAAACTGTGGATCCTACAGGCCCGAGAATCAATCTTCTTAATGAGAATGCTGTTGTGTAAATTAATGTCCTCAGATACAGAACACTTCCACACTGACCCTGCAGTACTCCATACAGCTGGACTCGCTTTCACCAACAAGGGACAAAGATCGGCAGAGAATTCCATCCTTTATTACATCCTTTTCGCAAAGAACAGAGATTGTTGGTAATTTTTTTTTTCTTTTCTTTCTTTTTCTTTTGTTAAAGACTCACGAAGTATGAAGCAGCATTACTTTGTCCTGTTAGATCTACACAACTGTCAAAACCCTGGGGCATCACGTCACTGAAATTAAAGACACAATTTTGTTTCCCCAGTAGGAGCTGTACTAATTCTTTCAGTATGGGTAGCTGTAAATTTATGCAGCCTGAGCAAATATCCACAAGTAAGGCGATACTAGCGTTGGAATCGAAGTAAACCCACACAGTTAATTGCATATTAAAGACTATAGTTAGGGATGTCCATCTCTGTAAAAACACATTAGGTGATTCTGCTTCAGTTCCTCTAGAGAGGAATGTATTAAACTGCTAGATGGATTTATCTGGTGCTACTAACACCCTGTTTTGCTGCAAAACCATGTATCAGGTCTTTCTTACTGTTATAACAAAAATTAAGTGGGTTTAAAATATATGAAGAAGTGAAAGGGAGCTGTCCTCCTTTCTTACTCGTATCCTCATTTTTATTTACCAGGAACACAGAACTATAATGGCTTGAGTGTGTTCAGCGTCTTTCCAACAGAAGGAGAAATTCTTGCTGGGAAGAGTCAGGATTTCGTTGTTACTTTCAGTCCTGATCATGAAAGTCTGTACTATTCTGACCGTCTCAAGGTTGTGCTCTTTGGCAAGGTGAAGCAATCGAGACTCCTGGATGATGAAATCAAAGTCTAAATATGACCTACTGTGATTTTTATCAGCACGGGTCTTAGGAGGAGTTTCAAATAATTATATCTAGTGGACAGCATTTGTAGGCAGAAATATGATCTTTGAGATTAACTGATGTAGGTAGGAGATGGTAGGTTTGGGGCCTGCTGACTTTTTCAGGTTTTAGATATTCAGTTATTAACTCATAACAATAATGACCTGGGATTTCAGTCCTGTCTGCCCAGCTGTCCGCACGCTGTAAATGAGAGGCGGTGGGAGCTAGGTTGCTGCCACGCTGCTGAGCACAGCTCCAAGTGGTTTCTCTGCAAGTAGCATTTAACGGCAGTGGGGAGCGGAGCTACGCCTGTGCCGTACAAACTGCAGGTGCCCTGAGCAGCAGGAAGCTGCTTCTGCAGTCCCGCAGCATGAGGAGGGAGGTTTCCATCTGCAGAGCAGCAGTTGAGCTTAGACGGAGCCCAAGCCAGGATATACAGGCTGGCAGCACAGCAGGTGGCTTTATGCCCTGTTCCAAAAGAGACTGGCCAAAAGTTAATTAAGAGTGCCAACTAATGACTGTCAGCAGGCACTGCAAACACAGAGCAGAAACTGGTAGCGAGCAAGTAAGCACTGTTTCTCTCCTTGCAAGTTTTGTCTCCAGAGTATCTTTGGAATTGTGGTTAAGAATGCAAACTGGGATAAGCTGAAGATGAGGGGCGACTGGTCCTAGTACACAAGATTTAGCCAAGTTCGGCAGCGGCAAAGTTTTGCCTTCTTTAGTGGCTTTGGTATGAATAGTTTGTCCAGTCCCCTCGTGAGGCACATTGCCCAAGAATGAAAGGTTAAAACAGGAGTGCCTGAGTGGCCACGACAAGGGGAAGGTGCAGGATGCCCTCTTGGCGTTTGTACAGGCAGATGTGCAATGATTTCTATGCATCTGATCCTGTTGTGTCAGCATGCTGTGTACGTCGGTACTTCAGCTGTAACCCGCATGTGAAGTGTTCTTGTCTTGTGTAGAAAACAGCCCATGTGATGCTGCTAAAGGGTGCGGCGAGAGACCATCCCGTGTTTGTGGAGGGGGGCGTTCCGCTGGATGTGCCCGTTGAGTCCTTGGCTGCAACGTTACCTGTGTCATCGCAGGCAGCGCTGCAAGGAGGTACTGTGCTACCACTTACACTATTGCGAACCAGTGAGTGACGAGACGTGGGCGTGTTCCTCATCCTTTAAGGAAAAGTAAATGAAAGATAACTTTTCCAGAATCGGAATAAGCATTGTGGTATAGCCTGTATTCGTAACACACACACAAAAGAGCAGGGAACTTTCTCTTAAGGAAAGATTTTTCTCTTAATTTTAATACAGTTAGATCTTGGTGACAATCTTCTGTCTTTGCAACTTACCTTGCAAAAAAATGTATAATTTGATACTACTATGAAGTATTAAAAAGTATTTGCTTTCTACCAATTCTCTGACTTGTATAAAATGTTTATAAGATTGTCATACATAATAACATATCCTGGACTCTCCTGATTGTGCTGTTATGGAACAGACACACTTTCAGGGGTTTGAATTTATCCTTCCTTGATTTCTTTGGACAGGATCTGTGTTCAGAGACAGTATATAAGCACCTCCTATCTCCTGAGCTATAAATAAATCCAGGCACACCATACACAAGGAGGGATATAGTACACACACTGTATGTGCCATGGGGCTAGAAAACGAGCAGGAAACTTGACAAGGAATTAACAATTACAATTTGCAATTGCAAATTATGCAAAACCTCCTTTTGCTTAATTCTTCACTAACTCTGTAAGAAGGCTCTCCCTGTCCGTGCCAACTCATGAATTTGCCACAACATCACTTCATTTTGAACCATCCTGGTGTAAATTCTGCTCGTTCCAAACTGCTAATAGCTCAGGTTTGACTGTCTCAAAGTTTACTTGATTCATATTTGTTTAGAGCTGCAAGAACCAGTGAAGTCCATTCTCCTCATTCTGGAGTACATCGAGGGAGAGAGTTCTCCAGTGCCAGCAGTGACAGAACTGAAAGTTGGAGCTATAAAGACAGCTCAGTTTGCATCGAAGAAGGTGAAGAAAATAGAAAGTGCGGTTTCATGTCAGACGCTGTAAGGAATACTGACAGTGTATAAACAGCTGCTAGTTCTGTCTGTCAAAAATTCAGTATATAAATTAAAAAATACAGCTTTCAGGGTTTCTGATAAACTTTACGTTATAAAAGCATCAGTGTTTGAAAAGAAAATATTTTTTTCAGGGGCTAATATCAGGAATTAGCATTATCGTACTAAGCCAGCAACAAAATTTAGGTGTTTGCTTCCCTAATTCTGAAATACAGAAGTTTGAGCACAGAACCAAATGACAGATCTGATCCTGTTGTTTTAGTACAGTGTTTTGTGACAACTTGACGCAACGACCAAGATGGACACTGGCAGTTTCAAAGGGCAGGAGCGATTTGGCAAGCAATAGGCCCACAAACAGCCTCTGGGCAGTACAGCCTGTAGTGACCAGTCGTGTTTGAAGGAGCAGGACTGGCTGTAACTGGGGTGTGTGGCATGTCTCTCCTAGAACGTGGAGTTCAGCTTTGATGGCCTGCCGCTCCTGCAGCAGAAGGGATTCACTGTTGGAGCTGTGAAGGGAACCGTCGAGCGCGGTCAAGTAAAACGCATTGGTGTTTCTTGGGTGCCACCTGCTGACTTTGATGTAAGTTATGGGTGCTACAGTGTGTTGCTGCTTACGCAGGCAATGGGTGGCAGCTCTTCGCACCCACTTGCAGGAGCAATACGAAAGCTGATCTTGGATGTCAGCAGTGCAGGCTGCTTTGACACTTTAGGATGACGGAACATGTGTGGTTACCTAGGGGAGGATAAGCTGGTGTAACTCTGATATGAGAACAAAATCCAGGAAATTATGTATGATTTGGAGGCTTGCTACCTAACCATGGACTTCCAGTCATCTGTGTGACGAGAAGAACAAGCTTTAGTCACTTGCATCGTACAGTATTTAGAATAACTTCTTACAGGTCGCTGCATTATGTAGCACCAAAAGGCCAAAATGCTGCTGCTCTCTTCTGAAAGACACAGCTTTGATCACACTGAAGTGAGCTTTTTAGTGCCCCCTGTGCAGGAAAACCTGCTGACACCATACTAAGTTCACGTGGATCATTCTGCTACAGTGTTCACGTTTCCTTCGGCTGTGGGCTGCCTTTCCTTTGGTATATTCCTGGAAGTCAGAGAGGCCTTTTTGATTTTCCACTTAATGAACTGTTTTATGAACCCTGTTCCCCTGGCTACCTCTGCCTTTTTGTATCGCAGAGCCTAGGTTTGAGGTCCAAACATCTCCACAGGGTTGTGATTGCCCTTCCTGATTCATCTTCCTGGGCATTCATGGAGACTGAAAGAATTGACTCCCCTGCTTTTTCTTGTGAGCTGTGTGTGGGATGGTGGAATGAGTAGCTTGTTCCAAAATTAAAAGATTGCTGCTATCATGTGCAGAAAGAAGGCAGTGGAGTTCCTGGCATGATGTATCAGGTTGACATCCTGCCTCTTGGTAACCACGGGTTGTTACACAAAACTTAACACGAACTGATGGCTAACAGGATCCGTTTCTTCCCCAGCCCTCACTGCAGCATACGCTGTGGCTACTGTGCCCATTTGTCATGGTGTGACGTGGTGACAGTATCTGTAGCGCTCTGGAGATGGAATGCTGAGTCATGGCTACTGTATTTTCTGCAATATGAACATTGTGTGGAAATCAGAAAGCCAACACAGGGGGAAGAGAAGTACAGCTGTAACTGGAGTAACTGATATATAACTTCTATAACTGGCTTAAAACTGAGATATAAAATACACAGTTTATAACTTGAGATCAACTAATCTGTTCTATGTACAAAAAAATTATAGGCTGTTTTTATATGTGGATTTTTTCGTAGGCCGATGACCCTCTGCTTGTGACAGCCCTCCTGACCTTAAAAGGTGGTGACATTAAGGAATCTTACCGAATCCTCTTCATGGCAAAAGTTGTGTCTGCGTGTCCCCTCACTGAGGGAACCAAGCTTCTACCATGGTAGAAGAAGAAATGAGAGGCCAAGTAGATCCATCTGCTCTTAATCACAGTGTCTTCCAAAGGTGGGCATTCCTTGAGAAAGGCGTTTCGTTTTTACATCTACACCAGTGAGTTTCAGACAATGTATCTTTTTGCAATTTCAGATGCATTTTAATGGTTTTGGAAAATCCATGGGGTTTCCCTTTTAAGACCAGAATAAAGCTTTATTTTCAAGTCTCCTCTGAATTGTTTCGGCAGTTATTTTTACAATACACTGTGAAATCTACCTGATGACGCATTGTCAAGGAAGAAATAGCGACCGTGCTGTTCACTGAATTGCTGGATATGGTTAGACACTTGCCCTAGATCATGGCTGTCCGGGAACTTTGTATTTCTAAGTTTGCTTTCCTCTGAATTCAGACTAAGAGTAGATTACACACACACACACACACATATATATATATATATGTAAAAAAATATACCTGCAGTGCCCTGCAGGTATGACTTCTGTCAAGAAGCAGTAGCCTGTTCAGAGAAAAGTACAGAGGCACTACACTGTGGAGAATGAAGGGACCTGGAAGTTAGTAGATGTCTGGAAGTACAGATAATCTTTTAAATCTTACATCACACTCTTTCTTGAATCACAGTAAGTCTGTGGCAAAATTCCCTTGCCACCACTCCAAAGCTTATTGCTGTTTGGCTCCGTGTAGCTGTTCAAATTGCTTATTTAGATTACGCAGCAAGAGATTAGAAACTAATATTTGTAAATACCCCTACGGTAAAATGTGTCAAGGTAGGCGGACTGCAGGAAAAAGCAGTAAAGCAATTGTCACAAGAAATATTTTAACTAGTTTTCCCCTTTTATAGAGGAAGATTCTATAACTGATGAAGAGAGGTTCCTTGTTTTTCCAAAGACAGTGTTTGATCCATCCAGCTCTCTTCTCATTTAATAATGGCTCAAGTGGCTGCAAAGTTACTTAACTCTTCAGTCTAAAGCACTACAGATGCCGAAGCAATAAACGGTCACTGTGGGAGGAGGCGGGAGCTCGCGAGGGGGGTGGCAGTGCCAGCCGGAGACAGCTCTGCCTTCGGGAGAGAGGCACTGAGTGTTTCTGCTGGCACAGCTGGGTTGAAGTGGAGGACAATGAAGTTTGTGTGCTGATTCTCTTACAGTCCTTGCAGCCCTAAAAGGGAGATGAAATACCGCGCTGCACAATGAAACTGTTGCAGGTAGTGCTGCACAGTTGACAGTTACCTAGCCATAGGGAAGTTTTCCAAAAGCGAGGAAGGGCACAGCGTGTTGGAGGAGAAGGCTTATTTCAGGCAGTTAATTTGGGGGGATTATGTGAGGATCCTTTAGATTTCACTCTTGGAAACTGAAAAGTAATGGCTAAGACTAAACTAGTCTCCAGACTCTCGTAGCTGTATAATGTGCTGAAAATAAGTGTAAAATTACCTACCGGCAAGCACCTGCCCTGTCTTAGGAATCTTCCACTTCATACAGGTCAGGTACTGTGAAAAAGCATGCAAAAGATTTTTTTAAAAGTAAAAAAAATAAATAATACATTTAAAGAATGTGGTGACATTGAAACAATGTGGAGGTTGCTTGCGAGAAGAAGAAAGCAGCTTAGTGAACAGAAACAAGGCAAGGACTAGGTGGGCCAACCAACAGTGTGTGCTTGGACACCGCATCGGAAAGGCTCAACAACTTTGGAGAGCTCCAGATGTGCCCATTCAGTTGCAGAAGTTGGAGGGTCAAGCACACAGCATTATCTTATCTGATTGGAGATGTCCCTGCTCGCTGCGGGGAGGTTGGACTAGATGACCTTTAAAGGTGCCTCCCAACCCAAACGGTTCTGTGATCCTATGACATTGTGCGTTCAGAAAGTTAAGCTGGTTATAAAGAGCAGCTGCCGGTGGCTGACTGAAGTCATTGTCTCTACTGAATAACTTAAGGTAAGCAAAGAATAACCCATTCTTAACTACTTTGGACTTGATCTTGAAAACTCATTTGAATAATTTCAGACTTAAAGTGAGGATAAGGTTCTGGGTTTCACTGGTCGAAGTTGCCGTGCTTATATCTAAAGGTGTATTCGTTCTCTCCGGGAGGAGTGTTGAACCATGATAACAAGAACTGGTTGCTATTTCTGGAGTACTGAAAACAAAGAAAACTATGCTTGCAATGCACCAGCTGACGTTCTGTAAAACACTTACGGAAATATGAATGGTTTTAGTTCTCTTTCACGAGAGAAAAGCAAGTTATTTTATACTGGGCCTTCAAAGTCATCATATTTGACTTCTTGGGGGCATAATGGCTGATCCTTGCAGGACTGGGTTTTCCGTTCTTACTGGATCGGTTTTGTTCTTTTGGCGTACACGCTGTTCCAAGTACCCAGCTCTTGCATGAAGCAATACTTGAGCAATGAGAGAGACATGCTGATGTGAAAGGAAAAAAACCAAATGGTCTGATGTGGGAAAGCAGATCTACTGTAAAACTTAACGCAGGCGTGCAGACGATGCTGCTTCATCTGGAACACAACTAGAACTTGATGCAACTTGGCTTCATACAAGTTGATCTCTTGAAGAAGCAAAAAATCCTGCCAATACAATAGCACGTTATCAACAATCGTAGCACTTTTGGTAGGAAAATTGCCAGGAGATTCTAAACGTGTAATCTGATGTTTCTGTTTCCATATTATTGGACTCCAGTCCCCTCACAAAAAGTCCTCCCTTTTTGTGAGGATAACAGGGAAACTGTAACCTCAGAAATACATCTGTGTTTCCCAGAAGCTTAACTTTTCTGCTCCTCTATCTGGACTTCTGAACATTTTGCTTTCAGACTGAGTTTCAGATTTGAATCTAAATGCAAACGTACTTCTCGTATGCAGCTCTAGTTTAAAAAGAAAGCAATTCACGTTAATGTATGATCTTTATAATCCCTAAAAGCTCTATCTAGCTCATTTCTAAAACAGAAAGGAAGTGAGAGGGTAAGCACCAGTGTCACACACATCTTGTTAATACATGTTCTGCTTATCCAGTGACTTCAAGATTGCTTCACACTTGTGAATGCAGCTGTTCCAACATGAGCAATGGTCCCATGACCCTGAGCAGTTCTGTAGGAAAATACTTTAGTCAGTACGCCATGTGCCATGACTGAGCCTTGAAACATGAGTTTTGAGCCTTATGGAGCAAAATAAGTGAATGTCAGCTGGAGAATGGTCTTATCAAACATGGTACTTCCAAGCTACGGTGTCCATTGTTGTTCCCAATGGCATGATTGCCCCCAGTGTACTGGGAGCTGATCCATGCTTCTTACAAAGACACCTCTGGCAACCCAAGTCCAAATGTATTCTCCTCCTGTTGCATTAAAATTAAAAAAAAAAAAAATCCTTGTATTTTGTCCCATTCTCATTACTGGAGTAGTTTTTATACATGCACCCACATACACACCTCTGAGGATACTGGGGACCTCAACAGGTACGTCAAAATGCCATTCTTTTAGTTGATTGTCCCCTTTCTTCTCCAGTTGAAATCTTAATAATCCATTAATTAGCTGCCCTGCTTTTCAGCTCTAGATGTCTATCTTTGTGTTGCTTAACCAATCGTATCGTGATCACCCTGATTCTGGACATCTCTTACATTGACTAACATTTTTTTTTTTTTTTGCCATGTAGCTGATCTCTGCTGTATTAGTGCTTCAAAGGTGTCTGACCTTTAATTCATATTCTACTTTGGAGCAGTAACTCACATTCTTCTTTGAAGCAGAAATAATCCTTGCTCATTCATGTGGTGGATACAGTTGACCTTTGGCACGTTTTGTTCTTCCCTGGTGACGGAAAGGCTTCCGTAACTCGTAACGAGTCCTAACTGCTAAAGCGGTTTGGGGAGCTTTTTAACACTATGGGCTACATGCAGTCCTCTTAAAACAGCCAGACCTCACCCAGAAGAGAATTGCAGGAAAGCTGTCACGCGGAGATGGGCCGCATGGCTATAATAATCAGTATAATCACAGCAATTAAACATTTCTCCATGAAACTTCTACCAAAGAGTATCAACACTAGGGCTTTAGGATAATGATGAGCAAGATAACCATAAAACAACATGCAGGTATTTTAACTGAATTTCTACCTGTGGAATGTTGGATGTAGTTGAATTATTCTGGAGCAACTTGATCTTTAGAGAGCAGTCAAGACCTTGTCATTCATGTTTCATGTGTTTTAACAAGACTATTTTTAAAAAGAAAAACGGTCTTCTTTTCCAAGCCTGTGTTTCTTTCTAGCATTTTTCATACCTAGTTTCTCATTCCTTTTCCACCTTTTCTTCAAAAATCTCTCTGACGCTGCACAGGCGCAGGGTACCACACCCGATGGGTTCCCTTCTCTTCCGACCGGCGCCGGGGAGCAGCCCCACCCCGCCTCAGGGCGGTCTCCGGCAGCTGCCTGCTCTCCCTTCGCTGCCTCCCCACCGCCGCGGCCGCCGGGGGGGCGGCTGAGCGAGGGGCGCCCGGCGGCACCGCCCCCCCCGGGCGGGCCGGGCCCTGGGCGGCGGGCGGGGCAGCGCCGTCCCGCGGCTCCCATGGCGGCTCTGGGGCCCGGGGGGGCCTTGCCCGGCGCTCGCCCCCGCCGGGGCGCGGCACCCACCTGGCTACGGGCAGTTATTTATTGGGGTGCCTGCGGCCCAGGCGCGGGGCGCGGCGCCCGGTCTCCCGGCGGCTCGGTGTCCCCTCTGGGTGTCCCCTCCCGGCGGCTCGGTGTCCTCTCTCGGTGTCCCCTCCCGGCGGCTCGGTGTCCTCTCTCGGTGTCCCCTCCCGGCGGCTCGGGGGCTCTGGCCGCTCCCGTCCCGGCGCTCGCCCTGCTGCAGCGGGGGCATCCAGAACCGGCGAGGCGGTGGCCCGCACCCCCGGCCTCACGGGCTCACACCGCTGGACTCCGCTGAGCAGAGGCGTCGGATAAACCGGATGCTTCTCTTCGGGCCACCCGCCTAGCTGATTCTCTTTTTTTTTTTTTTTTTTTTCATCCTAGGCATCGCTCTGCTCTTCTGAGAATACCGCAAGAACTCTGATCAGTGAGTAATCAAAAACTTTCAAATGTCTCTTACCAAACCGGTTTCCATCGTGATCGAGTGACATTATCAGACCAGAGTGATGACTTACTGACAGCCATCCGTTACTGCTGCTCTAATTATCTGTAAGACCATCACCAGCTTACAAATTTGGCTTGGCTGGCCTTGCTGTGTAGGCTAAGGTGGGTGATCCTCTCTTTCAAAATGACTCTAAAGTGTCATCTTCAGAAAAGTCAGTTTGCAGATTCTCTTCTGTGGCCAAAACCATTACTCTATGATGTGAAATCCATGGCATGCAATTCACTACGTACAATACAGCTGTGGCAGCTGCATTCCTGAAATTTAATAGAAACTGTTCTTTTTTTATACTGGAAGTAGATCTGAAAGACATTTCTGGTTGCGTTGGAGCTATGAAAAAGTCATTTAAAAAGAACTGGGGGAAGTAGGCAGTTGTCTTAGGCTGGCATTTGCAGACAGGCCTGTGGTGTTAGGTATCTCATCTCAGTTCAAGTTAAATAACTCTTCAATTAGTGTTTCGAGAATCCAGCATGTGTAGTTCTCTCTCCTAAGCAACAGTAAAGTACCACTTTGTACACTGATTGACTCAGAAGCCAGCTTCTACAGTAGGATTATTTGCATGTTCTCAGCCGGAGTAATTTTACACCTATGAAGAACAGCCCTCTGAAACGAAATCTAAAGGGTTTTGGCTCCATACTCTTACTGATGGCTTTCCCTTTTTCATCTCAGAAATTGTGTGAAGTTTATTCCCTGTCATACATTCACTGTTTGACCGTAGATATTTAAATCAGTGAATCATCTGCCTTCCTTCACAGATGCCCTTGGAACATGTCTGATTGGACAAGTCTGTGGTATGTCTGGTAAGTTTATTTTTAATCTTACTAACCCAGACTTATTTGGAATTGATTAAGAACAGTAATTGTAGTAAGGTAATGGAAATAGTCTTCTCTTAGACAGGACGGAGGAAAAAGTTTCTCCTTGGTTTTCTGAAAGCTACCAATGAATACAGGACAGATGAGACCACGGGGGAGATAAGGTGTCAGGCAGGGTACAGCAGTGGGCTGGGGACACGTCATCTTTCCTGTCTGAGGACGCTGCAGTTTAACTGAGGCGCTTGGTTGTTCTTTCTAAATAGACAACTCGGCTGAGCACGGGGGCAGCCACACAGCGTGGACTTGCTGGGGCTTGGCACTGCGTTGCCTAACGCACAGCCCTCAGCTCTCTCCCTTTCCTGGGACAAGAGACTGTGAGGTTCCAGTGCTGCGTTTTCATTCGGAACTCTGGCCGATTACAAACCTGTTTGCTGGCTGTTCGAATGACTGAGAGGGTGAAAATAGTGATAGGTGAAAGCGGGAGCTCTTGTCACAACTGGATTTGTCTCTTGCCTAACATGCATTACAGGTGTCCTGACGTTATTTTTATAGTTCGCATTCCATCAATGTATTAACTTTGGTGGCAGCACGCAGAGTGAATTGGTTACCTCTAGCTGTCATTCAGTCTGCACTAATTTTTGTTGATATTCTTTGCTATCTTAGAATATGTTGCTACATGGAACTGTTTAAAAATACATAGTTTCATAAAATATTTTAAGAAGGCTTCTGCAATTGGGCAGCATTGAAATAATGAAAGCTAATGAGCTCATGCTGGGATATATACTGCTGGGATGCCTTTCCCTAGCTAATTTCTGCCTTCATCAGAGGGCAGCAGCAGATGAAGGCGTGATGACTTCACAGAACACACTAGCGTGCAGCTCATGGAGTGTCAGGAAATACTGACTGGCTACCCCTCATACTGGAGGAACATTTCATTGCAAAATTCCAGCAGGGCAGCATGCTCTTCTCACACACAGTTTTAAGTTGCCTGAAAGCCTTTTTCTAAAACAGCAATAATTTGCAAGAAAATGAATGAAATTTGTGGAAATTTGAGGCCATCAAATCCAACTTTTATATTGAGCATAGTCTTTGTGCGTATCTGACTCTCATACAAACAGAAATATATTCTTGTTAAAACTAAATTAAATGAAATGTTTATTTTTGAATCATGACTCTTATGGGCCAGTACTACCCTCAGTTTGGAAAGAAAGAATAGAATGCTACTGAGGCCATTGTTATACATAGTTGGGGGGAACATAATCCTAATTCCTGTCAAGCCACTGTGAAGGTGAGCCTTTCTGCTCACCTAGCTCAGGAGAAGAGTGGATTCATTTGAGAAACTGGGGGGCAGGAAGGTAGAGCTTCAGCTGAGAGGAGAACCTGAAACACTAGCATGTTCACCTAGGTACACTACGAATTGTTAGAAAATAAACTTTGTTTAAACAATAGCTAGAGATAGAATAGAGTTTTCAAGACATACTGCAATATATAATTTCTGTGCTCATTTAGAAATATGGGTCCGAGACTTGTGAAAGTTTGTACTTGTATTGCCCTCCAAGCACACAGCCACTGTGGAAAGTGTAGCCATTGTCACTGCATAAAAGCTGAACATACAGCCCAAGATAATTCACATTCTGGCATCTGTGAGCCAGAAGGGATTGTACTGATGGTCAGCAGTACCTCAATTTGTGATTGTTTGTAATCCAACTTTCTAATTCAGGATCCAGCACCCATTCAGAACTAAACCTAAGGAGGTTTGGCCTGTCTTATAGCCATTTAGAGGGAAATTAAATTCAGCTCTGGAAGAAGTAAAACATAAGCAATGAAATTATGGTATTCTCCCTCCTTCTCTAAGGTTAATCTTGCTGACTCTGTTCCTGCTCCTGCTCTGTGGGATCACAGCAAGCTGCATGAATTTCTGCTGCCGGAAGAAGAGGCCTCCGGTTGCGATCTTGCCTAGGCACCCTTATGATCTGACAGTTACTGCGATTGACAGGGACAGCACTGCCCGTAGCGCAGTGACCTGTAAGTATCCTCTGGGAGTCAACTGTTCAACAGTGCTTTGCTACTGAACGTGTGCCTAGAATTCTGCGTCCCGCCCTTGCAGTAACCGGGACTTCTGATGTAGTCCCGAACAACTTTCAGCCCCGCAGGGTGGGCCAGAGAAATAAAAGAGGGTCATCAGGGCAAAACAGTAAGTGAGTGCAGAAGACAAGTAGGATTTAATGCTATAGACGTTAAAATAGACTCCGTGTGCATTACCCTCTTATGTGTTGTGTCCCATAACTGTTCTTATCACCATTTCCTTATTTTTTTAACTTTTCTGCCCACCTCACTGTCCAAGTACTCCAGCCAAAGTTATCTCTAATGTGAGGAATTGTTCACAGCTGTTCATGCACGAACCCAACGGAAACTACCTCTGTTACAACATACATGTACTGTGTCAGGTATCTCACCATAAATACTGGATGGTGATACGCAGAGACATTTCTCTGCTGACTGCTTTCTTTTGGAGAATATAAAGATTCCATCATGGGTAATTCTGTATGGATAGCTTTTAATATGTAGTGCATATCTTCTGACACCACAAAAATGAGTTCATAATTTATTGGAGAAAAGCAGGATTAGTCCCTTATATATCAGCATCCCATGCAAGTGTTTAATTTTTTTTTCAATTCCTTTTCTTCACAGCATATAGCTCGTTGCAGTACCCTCTAAGTGCCCCTATTCATCCGATTTCTGTGGATATGGATAAGAACACTATGTCTCCTCCGGCGTACAGTCTCTGTGCAATGGAGTTGCCACCCTCTTATGATGAAGCTGTCCAAATGGGCAAACAGTACCTTGCGGAAGCATGGATAAGCCAGAAACTCAATGACATCCCTGGACAGGTCACACCATGTGGGCTGAATCACATCCAGTATTCACCTGATAAAATCAACAGAGATCCAGCAACACAGGCAAATTCAGAGAATTCAGAAGATGCAACGCAAGAACAGCCGCAGCTCTGACTCATTTCAGCTGGGCAGTAAAGGGAGAGCAGGACTGTAAGAGTTACAGAAGACATGAAGAGTTTGGTTTTATAGGCAGGTTATGACAGAAAGATGTTTCCTCTCATGCCCTTGTAATGATCGGTCAGGAGAAATGTTTTCTGTGACTGCTGTAATCTCCTGGTAAAGCTTCTTCAAGGATATGAAAAATGAAGTAAAAGGGCAGTGGTTTAAAAATGCCTGTAGAAGTGGGACATGAATGCTTGTTCATCTTCTGATAAAAAAAAAAAAAAATTATTCATTGTGTCCTGCATACGGCAATAAAAAAGGTCAGGGGAATTTTACCATCTTGGGAACACACACAAAGAGTCAGAACAGTACAAACAGCAACTTGTTGTTCTGGAACAGCAGCTTCCCAAATTGGAGTTGAAAGGGGAATCCTTGCAAGTCACAATGAATAGACTCTGTAGTTTCTCTTCCTTTGAGAACATTAACTGTCCAGCAAATTGCTGGAGTGCAAATTGCTACTTAGTGGAACATGTTCCTTAAACTGGAGGAAGATGGCAAACAAGGACAGGAAAGTGCATGGAGGGGGAAATTCATAATGTTATGTTTCACAATGAGAGACAAGGAATGAGACAGATAATTTTTTTTTTTATTGGTCATGAGGCCTGAAGGGATTGTTTTTGAGGTTTTAAAAATCTTTAAACTTCTGTTTTCAAGATGAGCTGGCTTGTGGGTGGGATCCTTCTACTACTTATTTTTGCCAATTAAATTACAAATTGGTCTCAAAGAGACACTGGCACACATGGTTAAGTATTACTAATGTGTTTCAAATATTCATCAAATATTTCAAAGATGCCTTTATACTTTGTTATCTGCTTAGATGTCAGGGTCTCAGTCAGTAGAGAAAAGGAGAAATCAAAGATTGCGGGCAGCTTTCGCCAGTTCAGTACGTATACGAGGTCAGTAATGTGCAGGATGAAACAAAGCATGCTCTAGCTCTGCCATCTAGAATAAATTGTAAATACAAAATACCACAGTACAGGCTGGGCAATAGTCTAAAGAAATTACTCTTTAGGGATGATTCTTCATGACGTACGGATAGTAAGGATAAATGCTATGCATAATTTTAAAACTGGGAGCTTGGAGTTGATTGCAGCAGTCTCAGACCAAAATATGGGCTATGAGAGGCTTTTTTAAAATGACAGCTCTTTCCCTTTCTTGCCCCTCCCATATTCCAAATAGTATGAATTTTGTCCACTCCTGAGCAGTGATTTTATTTGAATCCAGTTTAGCAGGTGCTAATTTGGCTACCTTTAAGAACATGAGCAATCTACAGGACTGCTCATTGCTATGGGATTATCTACGGGGTAAGAGCAGGAAGGAAAGCATGAGCACTAGGCGCTATTAATGAATGTAGCACAAGGTGTGGAGTGCTAGGTCAGAGTTAATGTTTGCTGACCTTCTAACAAAAATATGACTGATGGGCCTCATTTTTTGCTGAAGTTGCTTTGGTAGCTGTGAAAAGGGGCTACCTTCTGCAAATATTATGTGGCTGTCATTAATAAGTAGTGGCAGTGGCGGGCACGGAGTCTCGCACAGCTTTTAGAAGGCTATTCTCTAACAGCCGTAACTGCAAGAACTACCCTGGAAACGAGCACTCATTGTTTAAAAATGAAGATCTCTCTGCCAGCCAACAGGACTGAGACTGGAATGTCTGCTACACTTCCATGGTGTGTGAGCTGTTCACGAGTCCAGCTCCCTAGAGAAGTGTTCTATATTTAACTTGCCTATAGCTTACTATGAGAGTTGCAGGGAAAGACTGGTTTAACAAATCTGCTTCTCCTCTGCCTCTTCTCTGTCCTTCTTAATTACACTTCTGTTTTATTCTCTCCTCTGCCTTCTTTTTCTGTGTCAAGATGGAGACTAGGCATAACCCAGTGTAACTATTTGGATGTCTGTAGCTGGAAGAGCAATATATGCCCACTCTTGGCTGTCTCCAAGTCACAAATACAGCAGATGTATTTTTATTTATTGAACCGTTCCATCAGGACATTACTCAGAAACAAATCCTATGCTTTTCCAAAGAAGAAATAAATCAGGGTGGAATTCTGTCCTTGTATCCAAGAGAATATAGTGCTTTACAGCCTACTCTTGGGCAAAAACATTTCTGCTTGAACCAAATTACTGACATAAAGGTCTCAATTTTTTTAATCCTCCAGACTCTGGGCCTCTAGTACGTAATGACTTTGAGTTCCAGAATTTTACTGTGTTCAGAAAATGCAGTTTATCTTCATAACTTTTCAAAATTTTCCCTGATACAGAGAATTTCCCTAAATTCTGAGTTTGTTTCTTTTTGGGAGTAGAAAAATAAAAATTTAACACAATAGTCCATATAGTCATTTTTTATGCCATTGTGTTATGTTTGTGTCTGTTTTTCTGATTCTAAATAACCACAGAAGAGGGGTATTCCTCTTCTAAGCCGTTAGATGCATACTAACATGCTCTAAAAGCTTAATGTGAAAAATGTAGTATAGTATCTGATGAGGATATGTAAGTATGGTTTCTATGAGGAAACCCAGGACACTACTAGAAAGACTTGGCAAACATGAAATTACAGACACTGAGAAAAATGTCAAAACCAAAATCCTGTATCCAAAATAATGAATGGCATTACTTTTCAATAGAGATTACATTTCTGTCTCATATAACACTTTTGCAAATTTTGCCCTGATAGAGTTAGCCAAAATGATATCTTTAAATTCCAGGTATGACAAAACCTGGTTGATATTTATTACCTTTTGTCTCCTTTATTGTCTGTCCAAGTGGTAAATATATATACTGATTGATCAACATTTTCATTTTTGTTTCTTACTGCAACAACCAATGGGCTAAAACACTCAACTGAAAAAGACTGGTAAAAAACCCTAAGAAATTGAAACTGTTGGAGGGAAATGGCCGAGTGCTCACTCTGTAATAGAAACAGGAATATAAAACCAGGCAAATGAAAAAATAGTGGCTGACACAAGAGGGCAGTCCTTCCCTTTTCAGTGTATTGCATCATATCAGCTTTCTAAGAGATGAGCTCTTGGTGTTGCAAAGAGGTGAGCGCACTTCTAAGGTGCAGCTTTTCTCAGTTCTTCAGAGATTACTCTGCAGTGCAAAAACTGAGTTTGCCTGAGGAGGATGAGGGAATAATCACAATGGTTTGATTTCCCTTCCCTTCATGCTTTTGCTTGCACAACGCTTCTGCCTTGCAAGTTGTCAGCGGTACCTGACAGATTATCTACCAAACTGCAAGGAGATCCGTTTCCATTTGGTTATGGGGATGACAGTTCTAACTGCAGGAGCCCAATTAAAACACAGAAAGCTGATAATCAAAGTTGTCCCTGGCCCTCTGTCTTTGAGGAGGCAGATTACCCCCCCCCAGCTGTTCCTTATTTACATCTCCATTTAACTCAATAGCATTGCAGAAGTTATTTCTTTCCAGACAGAAAGATCATGACTATGGGATTTACAAGTTCCATTTAAATTCCTGCAGCAAACAAAGAGCTCTCTTTCCATCCTGAGAACAGTTTATATTTGTGTAGGAAGTCCAGTTCATCAATTGGAATCACTGTTGCACGTGGGAACACTTAACGAACTAATGTCAGAAGAAAGAATTAAAAGGGTGCTCTCCTGAACCCTGGTCCACACAACCAACAGCTTGAAAATGCTGCTCCCATGGGCTTGCTCCTAAGTCAGAGAAAGACAGACTTTCTTGTTGTTAATGTCTATAAAAATAGGCTTAGTAGTGACCTTCCACTCAGCGTGCATTTTTGCAATATAGAAAGAGGATGCTATAAGCGCCTAACCCCGCTGTGTGGTAAGTTAAAATAAACTTTTTTGTTGTTTTCACTGATGCTTTAAAACTCACTAACCAAATCCAAAAATGTGAAATAGAGATTAATGCTCTGTCTTAATTTCTACTGCTTGTTTTCCATAAAAGTTTCTTTTGACTTTTGCTTTGTGTTCTCCAAAGCTCTGTTTACTTCTCAGTGTGAGATCTGACTTTACGGTCCTAGAAAACTTTGTTTTGTGTTGATGCTCTTAAAGAGGTTCAAACAGCAAGTGGAATACTTTCAAAAGCTCCTAAACTAGACAGAGGTAGTGTTCCTTTGTGTTTATTCTACTGAGCGTGTAAAAAGGAAAGGAGGGATTGGACTACTCTTAAACTTGTTTTTACCAGGTATGATGACTGGGTTCCTGGTTTTGTCAGTTACAGTATTTAGCATGGAAATGGTTAGTTTGTCTTTAGATTTGGATTCTGCACTATTAAAGTCAGAGGAAACAAAATGAGATTCTGCTGTAGAAAAAGAGCCTGGCTTACTTTCAGTTTTATTCCTCTGTTGCAGATGGGAGTGATGCACTTCCACGGGGAGATCCTGATGTGCAGCCTGCTGCCGTGCAGGAGAGCTCAAAGGGCTCTTGGGCTGCTCGCTATTTACGGAGCAAGATAATGGACTAATAGTCATATCTGCACACCAGCTGTAGATGTAGCTTCTGCCAAATTTGGCCTGAGTTGGACATTAACCAGCACTGTAGTTAGGGGGGTGCATTGCCATCCCTTGGCTATTGTGTTGTTATCTGTCTTCCCAAAATCCACTTTGAGTCAGACACACCTATTGCTGACGGTTATCACTATCACTTGAGCAGGATTACAGGAAAAGTGGTCAGGTTTGGGATGGGGGGGTGGAGCACAGTGTCACATCCTCTTAGCCACATATACGTTCCCTCCTGTATTTCTGAAAAGCTATGACATGTCTCAATTTCTAGCTAGAAACCTTGCACAGTGTTGCCGTAGGCTGTTTAAGAGCCATCAAATAGCTTCCAGAGGTGGGTGTTTATCTGTGAGAAATAAAATGATCTCTCTGGATGTATTTCTTATAGTCAGTTTTTAAAGTACTCTGAAGTTTCAAAACAAGACACTATAACTGATGCTATTTATTAGTGCTATAGTCATCTAAACTGTGAATGTCTAAACCAGAAGCCTTTCATGAGAAATGTGCTATCCCTGGTGGTAATATAGAATAACCTCTTGGGAAGATCCAGGATCAGCATATTTTCACTCATAAAGAATTAATCTATACATTTTTCCCAATCAAAAATGCTTTAATAATTAAACAAGTTTAAAAAAAAACAAAACAAAGTTTTTTAGAACAGAGAAGTGAACTTAAATGGATAGATTAAAAAAAAAAATCAACTACTTTCTAATAAGGTAGTAATTCAAGCATGTCTGAATAATTTTAAATGAACGTCTAAATAATTTTCAATTAGGTCATTAACCAAACAGGACTTAACTCATTGTTAGATCTGCTCAGGGCTACTCTGAAATCATTTGTCTCTGACAGGTGTGTATCACTACATGTTTTTCATACAAGTCTCATACCATGTGTGTAAAAGATGGAACATTACAGGCACATAAAGAAGCTGCAGGTGTATGGTACAGCAAAGAGAGGCAATATACTTGCCATGTTCTCAGTATCTTTGAAGGGTGCTCAGATAGAAGATCCCTAATCTACTGCTAAGTACTGGCTCCAAATGGAAAATGAACTCTCCTCTTCATATTGCAGAAGAGGGCTAGGTGGTTAGTCATCTAGGGATGGGATTTCTTGAACGCCTTTTATGGCTTCAAGAGTTGGAGACTAAGAGCCCTATTTTTGGTAGATTTACTTCTGAGTATCTTCTTGAGATGGGAGCAACAGCCAAGCTCTGTGTCTAACGTGTCCACAGGATGTTTCTTCCTAAACCATGTATTTTAAAAGTTAAGCATTACAGATACACTTGCTAGGAATCTCAGAAAAGAAGATTAAGAGAAAACATGTGATGGATGTTTCCTTTCCTTGAACCTTTTGAGTAATAAAAAATAATCCATTGATTATACTTATTGTCCCCTGGTACTCAGCTGGTATTAAAAAATGCTTTTACCACTTAGAGGGGTAAGAAAAGGCCTATTGCAACAACATACCAAAGATTAGTCTGGCCTATGCTGAAGATATCTACAAACTCTTCTCAGGACTGCTTACGCTAAATCAGCTCCAATGGTCCTGGCAGTATTGGCCGTAATCTAGACAGGTTGCTGATGACCACGGTTAACCTGGTGGTTTTTAAATGCAGCATCTTTCTTACCTAGAGCTACATTGACAGCATATTGATGCAAGTGCTCACGTTTTACTATTGATTTTATCTGGTTGCTTTCACCTGTTGTAAGAAGGCACTAAAAAGTGTGAACTCCTGTCAACATTGCTATTGAAGTGATTCCCCTTTATAATGCTGGAGGCTTCTACTCCCTGGCTGAGGAAATCTGCTTGCAGCTGCCTGCGCTATTGAGGTATGTCCTGTTTAGAAGCCTGTTAGGTGACCTCCATCAAGTCACTTCCTTTCTTACGTCTCTTATTTTGTTTCTTTTCCCAGCCTGGGAACACCAGCCTGGGCTGGTGTTTAAGACATATGTTCTCTGGTGCAGGAAATTCTCTCACTGTGCCTACCACAGTGGGAATCTGGTCATAGAGGGATCTTCTCCGTATTCAAATAATACTAACAGTTGGGGAGGGGGAAAAAAAACAAACAAACCCTGAAACCTACAAACAAACCTGCCCCAAAGCCCTTTGAATCCCTTGAGCAGTGGAAGTAAGGGAGCCTGGTATTCTAGATTTCTAAATCTTTTTACAAAGTTACCTAACACGTAAGAATATGTAACCTTCAGCAGAGGCTTTCCTTATAATTAGGACATGCATAAGATCTTTCCTCTGTGCATTCTCCAGTGCCAGTAAGAGTGACCTCATGCTGGAGTCTTTCTTGCAATAGGAGTATTAAAAGGCTTCTCTTCTCTACCTAGCTCCCGCTTCCATGAAACATTTAGGAGCTTCACGTCTCTGAAACCTCCAATTCTGTATCACCTTGCTTGAAATTGGTCAGTGGATTCAGAAATTATTGGCTGGGTGTAGAGAGTGGAAGGAGGGGAGACAGGACACAGGTTTGACTGTGATTAGGAAGCCTCTCTTCAATAGGAAACCAGATTTAAAAACTTCAAGTGGGAGACTTGGCCCCGAAGTAGGTTATATACTCAGCTGGATTGAGGATCAAAGAATTCTGATTTGTAAGTCTAGTGTTCTTCACCATCAATAGATCCACTCAAGTCTGATTATATCCACACAAGCTTTGTGACATCTCTAAGGGAAAAGCCCCTCTCTGTAATTACCCAAAGTTGTGATTTGAATTTGGTGCTCGTTTGGCACTGTTCAGTATGCAATTTCTCTTCTCTCACTTGTCCAAAATGATCATTTTGCCAGTTATGTTCTGTTGTTATTTGCTGGCTGTGTGAAAAAGCCTATGCTAGGAAGATGTACTTCTGGAGAAGTTGGTGCTTGCATCACTGTCAGCAGCTTGCAATCCTGTCTCTCTCCTCTCGCACACACATGCACTCATCATGAGCACTTGTGCTCAAAGAGAAAATGCAGGCTTGGAAGTAAATTGCCTCAATAATTCATAGGCTTTATAGCCCAGAGCAAATTATACCTTGGCTCTGTCATGAAATTCAGGTTGCAAATCCCTTTATAGCCGAGCTCATTAACAATATAAGTGAAGTGGTACATCTATAATGGCTTTTATAATCGATGCATTATAATTTTTAGAGAGTATTAGGTGGTAAACCTGCAGCATCCAGAGCGAAGCATCAGTAGAGTCTGGATGCAGTAAGACTCAGAGAAAAACCATTTCTTTTTCTGCCTTGCAGTTGCCTTTGTCTGCCTTGCTGCCCCCAAAATAGCTTAGTAAAAGGTTTGCTTTGTTTCTTTTCTAACCGCATTTCAACTTTATCAATGCGGTTTTTGAGGAAAAAGAATCACTGTTGTTGGCAGTACTGATGAGTGGGACACTTAGACGCATGTGTAAAACCGGCTCGCTTATGGAATAAAATAGCTCTCACAGAATCACTTCCCAGATTCTTGCTCTTAAGCTGTCTCCTGGCCCTGCTTCTAATTATCTTTACCTGTTGGAACTATTTTTGCTTAGGGAGACATTTTGCTGCAAATAGCAGAGGTTTTTTCCTTTACCCTGCACTAAAATTCAAGCTGTGAGAGAAGCCTTTGAATCATATTTAGAGCAGACTATGAAAACAAAGTGTCATAGGGGAATTGTGCTTTATAAAAATGGAGAAGACCATAAATGTTTTATGAAATATTACATCCTAAGGTTACAATGCACAAAAAAGCTAGGTGCAAAACCACATCTCTGGGAAAACATTTTGTTCTGGTCAGACAAAAGTTAGAATATAAAATGCCAGAGCTCTTTTTATCTTACTGGGGGGAAAAGGGTAGAAAAGGTGGCACACTTCCAAAGATGTTTCAGATCTTTTTAGAATAACAAAGCTCACTTTGGGCTCTCCTTTTGGAGAAAGGAGAAAAACAATTTCTATTTCAAATCTAGAAATGCCTGAATCTGCTTTAAAGCACTTAATTTCTACTTGCATTGTTTTACCCCGCTTTCCTAAGTAGTTCAAAAGGGAAACAAAAAATTAGAGCCTGATGTCGAGCGCTCATATGTACATTGTTTTTTTTTCTCTTTCCATGCTAACAGTTTATGGCATAAGCTACTTCCTTCCCACAAGTGAGGAAGTATAGTCCCAAGGTTGAAGTAGTGAACCTGGGAAACCCATCTCACCTACTTGTTCTGCCACAGACTTCCCATATGACGCTGGGAAAGTCACTTGGTCTCTGCTGGCCGCTGGTCCTGGTCTGTAAAACGGGGACTGTAGCACTACCTTATCTTTTGTGAAAAGGCAGTTGTCAGAGAGACACCAGTGTTCTGTGAAGAAGGTAGAAGGAAGCTGTTCTGCACTGCCCATAAGGTCACTTCAGCTCTTTTTAAAGGCAATATAATTGTGATTAGCTAGCTAACCAGAAGGCCATAAAAATAAATACACCATGTGCATTTGGAGAACCTGCCCCTCCGCTTCTGTTACTCTGGCTGAACTGCCTTCTTCCACAAGATGGCAGAAGTGAGCCTACGTGGCCCATGTGACTGTCGGTTTTCCGGACACGATGCTGAAGGAAACACAGCCAATTAAATTTTGGGAGATTGTTTGGAGGAAAAAACGTTATACATTTTTATTCCTTACTTTAAAATTCCACATAGAGAGTAGACTTTTTCACCTTGATAAAAGGTCACCTGCTGTAAAATACTGAAATTCAACTGACTTGAGCCTTATGGGAAGTGAAAAAGCATTTGTTCTGTCACTTTCACTGTAATATTCAACAAATATTCTGTGATGATGGCAAGAGCTATCTTTCAACCAAGAAACATCCTGGAGTGTGACAGACTGCAGCTCTATCACACACATCCTGGGCATCTACACATGTACCACTGGTGATGTCTTTCCCTCTATTTTCCCTTGGTAAACAACTATAGAATCACAGAGGCTGGACGGGACCTTTGGACACCATCTAGTCCAACCCTCCTGCTCACTAGGGGGTCAACTAGAGCAGCTTGTTCAGGGCTATGTCCATTCTGGCTTTGAATCCCCCAAGGATGGAGATGCCACTGCCTCTCTGGGCAACCTGTTCCAGTGTCTGACCACCCTTAGAGTAAAAGTAGTTTTTTGAATGTTTGAGTGCAATTTCCTATATTTCAGGTTGTTCTCAGTACTTCTGACCCTGTTAGTTGGTGCCTGTTGAGAAAAGTCTGTTTCTTTATACCTTCCTGTCAGGTATTTATACAGATTGCTAAGATCCTTCCTGAACCATCTTTGGCCTCTTCTTGAGCTTGCTCGTCCTCTCCTCATATGCCAGATGCTTCAACCTCTTGATCATCAAAATATTTAATCTCAACTTTTGCCCAGCTTGTCTAAATTGTTCAGGAATTTCACATGAATTTGTGTGATATTTAGTAAATTTCTACTGAATGTGGGCCTAGAATAAACAGCTGCATAAAGCAGAGCATGGAAACATCACGAGCTGGGTCACTCTGTTTACCTCCTCATACTGTGCTGGCAGGCTGCAGGCTTTGCGATGCTACCTATGCGATGGTTTTTATTGCACTGCTTAGACTGACATTGCATCATCCGATACAGTGAGAGTTCAACACAAGCTTGTGATTACAGCAGTCAGCTCAGTATGCTGCTGATTTGTGTTCCAGTGGTAAGGAAACTAGCAAGATGAAATCAGACAAAGAGCAGAGGAGAGAGAGGAGATGCATCTACATGAACTGTTTAATCAGAAATGGATAAGCTGCTTGAAAGCAGAAAAAAATAAATGCAATCTGCCTACTGCTTTGCATGGTGCTTTTGGGTGGAAGATGCTATATAAATACCCCTCCTGTGGGAGATCATGCTTCAGAAGTACAGGAAATTGCCTG